>DVZL01004898.1:0-12502 GCA_018236625.1 Lasaia peninsularis
TATTCCATTTTTAAATTAAATCGGGAATCGACTTACACACCAAAGAGATTAATCATTTAAGAATATAGGTAATATATGAGCTACTATTATAAAATGTTGATAAAAAAAAAATTACAAAAACAATGTAATGATATGTTTAGGACATATTATTACAAAGTAACTCTGACTGTCTGTCTGTCTGTCTGTTACGCTTTCACGCCTTAACCACTGAACCGATTTTGATTAAATTTAGTACAGAGATAGAATTGACCTTGAGAAAGGACATAGGCTAATTTTTAACCGACTACATTAAAAAGGGGGTATGTTTTTACGCAATAAGTATTATAAGTCGGAATAATGACTGCCCTTTGAAAGTTGTCTGGTTATTAAATCCCTACTAATATTATAAATGCTAAAGTTACTCTGTCTGTCCGTCTGTCTACTTTTTAACCGACTACATTAAAAAGAGGGTATGTTTTTATGCAATAAGTATTATTAGTTGGAAAAATATCTGCCCTTTGAAAGTTGTCTGTGTTATAATATTATAAATGTGAAAGTATTTCTGTCTGTCTGTCTGTTACACTTTCATGCTTAAACCAATGATCATATTTTGATGAAATTTGGTTCAAAGATAGAGTTGACCTTGAAGAAGAACACAGGCTACTTTTTACTCAAAAAAAGGAAGGGAGTGGTTAGAGGAGGTGATGAGTATTTGTACGGAAATGTTTTGTTGATATATAAATATAACCGATTCATTTTCATTTTACAATTACCTTGATTTTGTTTGTATGATAGTCACACGCAGGCGAAGCTGCGGGCAACAGCTAGTTTTCAAATAAACATGTTGCCCGTCCCGGGAAGCGATCCAGAGGGCTCGTGCGTCAAAGTCGTACGCTGAACCACAGAGGCATAAATTATGTTTATTAGTTCCAAAAATAGTGTGGTCAAAACCAATTTCCGGTCTATCGATGGCGGTTTTCAATATATAGTCTTGTCAAGTGCAACCACAAACCTACCTCAAAATCCAATATAATTGAATGTAAATACAATATTTTTAAATGCCATAATTAAACCATTGCCTATAGGCACCAACGATGTTAGGTGTGGCAGGACCCTAGATTGTATACGTTAATAAGTTTACAAAACTTAATTAAAATAAAATATAAATTAGTTTTCTCCTCATATTAAAATATCTTGTGAAAGAAGTAAACTACTAAAATGCAGGAAAAGTCACGGGTGGCATCTAGTTTTTAGGATTCCGTAGCTAAAGGGTAATACAGCCTTTACTAAGACTCCGCTGTCCGTCTGTGTCTGTCACCAGACTTATATCTCATGAACTGTAATAGCTAGACGATTTAAATTTTATTCATAGTTTATTTATGTTTCCGCTGTAACAACAAATACTAAACTACAGGATAAAGTACAAGTAAAGGAGCTCCCATACAGCGAACGTCTCGACACGACTACTAGATTTCGCCATCCATATTTAGATAGCTGAATCGCTCGACACATTCCCAAAACATCTCATTATATTCACTTTATCCATTTTAACATTCTTTGTAAAAATGGGTGTTTTATTATAGACTAACGACCCACCCCGGCTTTGCACGTGTATATTAAACATTTTATGTACATACAAACCTTCGTCTTAAATTAATTTATCTATTCAAAAAAATGTTTAGTTTTAAACATCTAAGCATACATAGGGGCTGCAGAAATACAAATAACTGATATCATTTACTAGCTGTGTCCGCATTTTTATTAAATTGTTTCATTTTATACATTTCTAAGCAAAAGTAGCCTAAACTACTGCTTATTACATCAGCTGTCTACAGAGGCGTGCACTCCATAGAGGCTGCACTGTTTACACTTTGAGACAGGATGTACTCTGATATATGCAATTAAACTTCAACATTTCACTGTCAAGATCTAAAGCTAAAAATATATAATAGCCGTTTTAGAGATAGCGGGAACGAACACACAGACATAAAGTCTAAAAAACATTACTTTGTTACTAGCTGTACCCGCGACTACGCCCACGTTCTTACTTAATAATTTTATTTTATGCATTTCTAAAATAAAAGTAGCCTAAGGTGTTTCTTATTACATCAACTGCCTGCCAGCGAAAGTCCCGTCGAAATCGATCCAGCCGTTTCACAGATTAGCGAGTACAAACAGACAGACAGACAAATAAAAATTCTAAAAAAAATTGTTTTGGTATCATATGTTTCTTGTAAACATACATATGCGTTTAGTAAAAAGCGGTTATTTTAATATAAAATACAAACGCTTCAATTTTATTTATTTGTATAAAGTATACGTTTGTTTTAAAAACTTGAATAAGTTAATAATAATGAATAGGGTAGGTAATCCTTCTCGTACGAGTCCAACTCACACTTGGCCCGTTTTTTAATATAATTGAATTATTATGCAGGATTCGAAATTCTGTAAGCTAAAAGCCAAGCTCCATTTGTAGTTGAACCAATAGCAGCACTATCCTAATTGACGTATCGGACAACGGACCGCACAGCTCTTGCCGATTATTGTCTGGGACAAACTGCTGCATCGATCCGATGAACTGCATTAGTTTCATACCGGATCCGAACATGTATTTGAGGGATGTATTTTATAACACGACTAAGTATTATATATCTTAAAATCTATATCTTTACTATAGTTCCATTGCGGTAGTTCAGATTCGAACCCCGCCATGTACCGATGAGTTTTTCTAACTTAAGTACATTATCTGAATGCTCTTATGGTGAAGAAAACATCGTGAGGACACTCAGGATTGGTGCCTGAAATGGGAACGAACTTGCCACCTGTCACATTATTGACCTATGTCGTCTAATCGTGGGTGCATATGTGCCTACCCTTTCGGGGAAAAGGGCGCGATAATGTTTTTTTAAGTATAGTATTATTCGGGTAAAACCATTTTGTTTGAAAAAATGACTTTAAATTGTCCCAGTTGTGACTTACTGATTGTGTGATTTGATTGGTTAATGTGCCAGTGGGTTACGAAAAAACATTGCAATATTTACGTGCACCCACACATAACTTAACGCTAAGTCAAGTAGGGGAGAAAAAAAATCCCAGTTTTTAGTAACAATTCACGTTTTTAAAATATTAAAAAGTTATATTAATCGATTAGTTATAAAAACACATTTTAAAAAATGAACCAAAAAGGCAAATGTTGACCAAAGTATTATAACCTCTATAAGGATCATCAGAAAAGCTTATTTAATTTACGAAACGTACGTTCGCGTTGATAATGAATGTGGGCGTAGCTAGACTACTTGTCTACTTGGGAAACCTAAAGATATGTATGTATAGTTATAAAAAAAATGGAAACGAAAAGTTGTATTCATCATAAACACTACTAAGCTTCAAACATTCAATTGCAGTCCCGTGAAATACACTCAAAAGCAGCCTTACCAGAGGTTCTAATTACAGCGATTGGTCGAAACGCCGCAAGCTAGCGGTTCTTTGTCCCATCGGTATTAGAGCTTCGAAAGACCGCCAAGATATTTACTCTACTAATTACCACCCTCAGGCTAATTCTGTCCACAAACATGAAAGCTAATTGCAGGCTAGCTTTATTCCAGTTTCAGGCTCTTTCATCTTTGTGTTGTATTGTACTGTTTGAAGACATATATTCCCGAAGACATACATCATTGTACTGTTTCGATTATTTGACTTTCAATTAATCGTTGACCAAGATGTAAACATTGGTGGTAATTTCACTTTTCCACGATTGCGAAATAATATAATTATATTTACATTATTTCGACATCGTGTTTACCCAAAGTAGTGTAGGTTAATACCTAATTACTAACATAAATATCGTTACGCGTAGTGACTTAATTATTAGCCCTGACGATGCTGTAAAAAGCGAAACTGATCCGCTACATTAAAAAAATATAATGTTCATTATAAGTAATCTATGAAAAATTACATGTGTTTTTCATTTAAAATATTGAAGTATATATATACTTATA
Organism: Lasaia peninsularis; assembly: GCA_018236625.1. NCBI lineage: Eukaryota > Metazoa > Arthropoda > Insecta > Lepidoptera > Riodinidae > Lasaia > Lasaia peninsularis. The sequence goes on from DVZL01004898.1 coordinate 3,978, forward strand.
TAGATACTATACTAAAATAATAAGTAATTATCATAAATTTAGTACCTTATTATTAGTTTACGCCCTCCTTGTTTTGATTTTAGATCGCACTAAACTTTAAACAACTAACTGCAAACACCTAAACCCAAACCGTAACAGGCGTCCACGCGGGAATCGTATGTTACTTTTTAAAAAACAAACTTCACAAACACCCTTGTGGAGGGGCCCTAATTTAATTCACTGTGTACTCAGACAGGCCAAAAAATACACTCATTTGAATTTCGCATGCAATGGGAACGTGACCTAAGCATATCCCCATTTGGATGCGTTCAGAGGCTGCCCCGATTAAGTCAAGCCTTTTAACGAAATTTCCGGGTTTATTGTTGAGCTCGCAGTTATGGGGAATATTCACGAGATTGGTCCCGTTTTACATTGTACGTGTTTCAACTTAACATAAAATACATATGGGTTTAATCAGGAATTAGTATAAAGGTTATACTGTTTTAGAACCAAAATCAACATGAAACAATAATTGCACTTTTAAACAGAATTAGTGCTAGGGTTATACCACCATGTCAACATAGGATAATTCTAAATTTAAACGGAAAGTATCCCTGTTTTAGAACTACGACCAGCATATAACAATTCCAATTTTATGTGGTTTTAGGGATAGGGTTTTAGAATTATCTCTGTTTCAGAACAAAGACCAGCATATAACAAATCTGATTTTAAACGAAATTAGTGCTTAGAACGACAATCAACTTAGAATAGCACTTTATTAATGTCTTGTAATGTCTTTAAACATTGTACGTGTTTTAACTTATTATAAAATACACTTGAGTTTAATCAGGAATTATTACGGAGGTTATGTAGTTTTAGAACGGCGATATGAAATTGGTTTCGGTTCATTTTTTTATGTAAGTATAAGTTATTTGATCAGGTGCAACATTTTATATTACGAAATTAACTAAATTAACATAAAATTAAGATAATATTAGAGTTTATAAAAAATATCATTACGCTTATATTCCCGAATAGTAGGCAGAGGTATATATGCACCCACGATTAGCCGACGATATTAGGTCCCATGTGACAGGCCACCTTTCGCATCATGGGATCTCATATCTGTCTGCCGCCACATCGGGCACGAATCCTGAGTTCTTCACGATCTTTTCATTTACCGTAAGAGCACTAAAAATGTTCTTAAGTTAAAAAAACTCATTGGTACATACCGGAATTCAAACCTGGACTAAGGGTATGGAAGTCCGAAGTACGTACCACTACGCCAACGAGGCCCTTGTTTACTAATTTAATGGTCTCGAAAATAATTTTAATGAAATAATCAATCTTTTTAGTTGCGGTCTGCGGTCAGATATAAATTGTTGTTTAAAACTATAATAAACGTTAAAAACGTATAACATAAATAGTTAATAAAAAGTTTAATAGGAAAATAAACTATTTTTTCCGTTACATAAAAATCTTCCTCAGACTTTATTAAACACAACAAAAGAAATCAGTCAAATCAGTTCAACTGTTCTCGAGTTTTACCCTTACCTACATGTGTTTTATTTTTATGATAAAGATGTAGAAAATACAACAAAAAACCACTATTCTAGAAAGATTAACATATACAAAAGATTTAAACTTCGTAGACTTTTCGTTTTTTGTACTCTAGCCGAAACAAAAGACTTAGCGTTTTAATAAAACTAAGAAGCAGCTTGGTTTTGCAACAAAAGATTTTAATGCTAACATAACTTGGTAAGTGGGTGCAAAAATAAAGTTTTCCATGTAGTGCCAAAATATATTTCCACCTCCTTGCAAGGAAGTGTCTGGCGAAGCCGCCGCCTCGTCGACGCCAGAGGCATTACTTTGTGTCCTTCAGCCTGCGCTCCTAAAATGATGCTTCTCGTGAAATAATAGGAATTACAACTATAATACACTGTTTTGGACTAAACAAATATTTTAGAAATACAAGAATATTTTAGAAAGTCTAAGTTTTTTTTCGTAATATTTTACGTTAGTTAGTTACTATAATTAGCAAGCAATTTTTTTTATTCTGCTAGCCATTTTTCAGGAGAACCATAATTCTGATGGCTGTAATTTTATTACTAACTTTTTAAAAAACTGCATTATTACATAAAATTGTATAATTTAAATAGTACCTGAAAAGCTATTTATAGTATGGATTTTTATCTTGATCGCCTTGTTTGTTCTTGTTTGAGTAGAAGGGACTTCCGGTTCTGTTGCCGTTAGAGATAGGCGAAATGTGAAAGGTTTCTATATTTCTATGTACTCGTATGTTTTCTTAAACTTATTCTAATAGCTATTATACCCGCCCCGACTTCAGTCGGGTACTTAAATTATATTACCCATGTTCATCAGGAATAATATGCACAAGCCTAATGGTACATGATAATAAAAGATAATAAATTAGTATAGATTCATTTTATTATTTATTTATTTTACCTATAACTAGCTAGATATACTAACTTTATTTAAGACTAGCTGCACCCGTGACTTCGTTCACTAGTGGTTTAAGGCGAATCATGGCCGGAATACAGAGACACAGAGAGAGAGAGAGAGAATAAAAAAAATTAAAATGGGTTCTCCTGCTCGTTTTTATCGCCTGGGCCTATTTTTTTAATTTTTTCAATGTGCTAAATTCATTCAAGTTAATATAGAATTGTTATTTTTATCTACACACACTTAATTTTGAAGTTCACTGTAATATTTCAAGAATATAAAATTCTAATAAAAATGTTTCAAAATGCATTTTCCTAACAGCAACATTTTAGCCTCCTGTTTTGCCATCAGGCCTATAATTGCCAAATTTATGGTAGTCTCCTCTAACGTAATTGTGGTGTAGGAAGGTGGCGTGTATCATTGCCAATTAGATTGCCATACTAACATTAAACGGCCGTCAGTAAAAGTCTATTCGTTAGTGAAAACAAAGCACATCGGAGAAAGTGCTCTGTTACTATTTTACGAGGAATCAATTTGTTTAGTAATACCATAGAAACTACGAAAACTAGTAAAGCTATAAAAAGAGAATATACCTACATTTTTTGGGTTTCTGTACCCTATTAAAAAGTCTTTACTATCCGTCTATCTGTGTATAATCAGGTTGTATCTCAGAAACTGTGATAGGTGAATACTCGAAATTTTCGCAGCTGATGTATTTATGTTGCCTATGAGTTCGTATCGTAGACTAAAACACACAACATGGGCATGTACAATTTAATATTTCATTTTTTCAATGTGGTCAAGCGTAATAGGTATCGGTGACTTTGACGCACGTGGTCCCAGGTTTGATTCACAACTTGTCCTTAAGAGTTTTCTCAATTTATCTTAAAACCACAACGTAGCCTAAATTGGATTTGTGAGTGAAAATCCAAGTGCTGTAGATGGTGGACAATATTCATACGTATATTAAGAGCGAGTCAATTGAGACGCAATATAAAAATGCACAGCGACATTTATTTTCAGATTTGGTACTAAATTTTTATCTTAAAATAAATAAAATTGTAGTAGCTGTATGTAATATTAAAATAAACGTTTTTTACTTAATGCATAATATGTATCCATACAAGGTACTTATACCGAAACTGGCTGTGCCCGCGACTTCTTCCGCGTTTTTATTTAATTATTTTATTTTACCCATTTATAAAATAAAATTCTAAAATAATAGTAGCCTAAGCCTAAGCCGTTCCTTATCACATTATTTGTCTGCTAGTGAAAGTCCCGTCAAAATTAGTACAGCTGTTTCGGAGATTAGCGGGAACAAACAGACAGACAAAAATTTTAAAAATATTGTTTTAGTATATTTACCTTGTTTTATTATTTTTTTTAATATTAAATACAGACACTACAATTTTATTTATTTGTATAGTATTTTTTTGAATTTTTGTCCGTCCGTTTGTACCCGCTAATCTCTGGAACGGCTGGACCGAATCAGATAGGACTTTCACTGGCAGACAGCAAATGTAATAAGGAACGGCTTAGGATACTTTCATTTTAGAATTTTATTTTTAAAATGTATAAAGTGACATAATTAAATTAAAACGCGGACGAAGTCGCTGGCACAGCTAGTATGTAAGTACCTCTGCCAACGTCTTCGGGAATAAGTGGTGATATACTTTTTATTTATAATTCACTAACTTTGGAGTTAGATCAATTTGTAAAAAAAATATATTCAACGTCTCTTAAGTTTATGTGTTACATGACTTTTTAGCTTCAAAGTAAACATCCTTGTATGAATAAATTTACTACCAACTTTTCAATTAGGAATATCAAATAGAAGATCGCTAACATGGCAGATATTCAAATAACTTTCTTGCTTCAACTAAGCTTGCCTCCATAACTGGACTAATTGATATTCAGAATGCTTTTATTAACAGAGCTTACATAATAAGCCATCATTGAAGCTTTTCAGAGCAGGTGAAAGTTTCAAACAAAACCTGAGCTGAAAGCGCGTACTCGACGAATGCTTTGAAAATTTCATCTAAACAATTTTAAACTCGGCTAAAGATCTAACTGCTGGCTTCAGCTTGTTCAGAAGACAGCGGACGCCCGGGGCGCCTTCTTTAATTTATTTTCGAAATTAACATCGTAACTTTTGACGTGGAACTTGTAGATAAACCTTTTGTCTAAACTGAGATTACTTGAGAGTGTACGAGGAGTTTATCTAAAAGTTATCATACGGGATAAATAAACAGAATAGTTTTACGCGACTTAAAAGAAACATACTCGATACCTGAAATCACAAATAATAAACATAAACAACCATGTGTATAAAAAATAAAACATGTAAATATTTTTTATAAATTGTTTCTATTTTGTACGCCGTTTTGAAAAAAGTTATGTTGTTTTTTTCATACTTTTTTTGGGATAAGACTTACAGGGACTCAAAAACATTTTTCTATTGAAAAAAAATCTTTCAGCTTAAATTCTTTACATAATATCATTAAAGCCACATTTAAGACTTACAAAATTTATTAAAAAATCAATAAATTTATTATTAAATTATTAATATACTTGGTAACGCCATATATACATGGGCAATTTTATCTTAGAAAATGGCCGGTGGTCAATTATAATAACCTTCCTTTCATTCCTATGCATAAATCCGATTTCTGTTCCCTTCCTACTTACTTGTCGATCGTGACGACATATTAGAAGAAAAGTCGCGGTTTGTCTCGTGCCTAATTCGTACTATCTGCGAGTTAATGCTGCGCACGAAAAATCATTAATAAGTAAGTCAAAAAATATTATAAAATTAACTGCAAGAAGCTCAGAGTGTAACAGGAGGGCCTCCTGATTTCTGTACGGTGACGGTGTCTGCGCAGGCGTTGCCAACGAAGGAATCCAACAACAATCGAAGGTGTCAAGTAAGTATTTCCCATTTATCTCCTTAACATTTTTATCTTGAAAACATTCGGCTAGAAAAACATTAGCTTTCCACTGAACCACATCCTTTGAAATAAGTAACAATACTGATTAAATACTTTAATAGACCCCAGTTATTTGCCAATTTATATGGAAATAAAAATAAACTAATGAATAAAATAAATACCTTCACGCCCATATCCCTGAAATGGTTGGCACAGGTATAAATGCACCAACGATTCGCCGACGATATTAGGTCTCATGATGTGAAAAGTCCGTCGCTATATTGGGCACTAACTAGTCCCAGGTTTCGTTATAATGTTTTCTTTCGCGCTACAAGCACTCCCAAAATGTAATTAAGTTAAGAAAATTTATCGGTAAATGGCGGGGTTAGAACCTGGAATACTAAAATGATATCCAAAGTGCGTACCACTAGGCAACCAAGGCCAAAATATGTATTTCAGAGTCCAAGAACTAATTAAATTTTGCTACGTGATGTAGTAGCATCTCGTACAATTGCTACGAGGTAGTAGACTGCCTACAAGTTAGTTTTATTATTAGAATATTTTCTATTTAGCTGTTGCCCACAGATTTTTTCACATTATAAAAATTGTTAGTTTTTTCGTAGGAACATCTGGGGGAATCTGGGAAAAATATTTACATTCCTCTCCTTAATAGTATCTTCGACATATTAGTTGGTTTTTCATATTACGCTTCGCGAACTAATAAAACAACCGACAAACAAAATTTCTAAATTAGTTTTTAGCTTTACAAACTAACACTTAAATTTTCTTCACAAAGATTAAACGCAGGTGAAAAGAGGCTATTTTGTAATTTTGAAATAGCACATTATTTAATTTTAAAAATAATTTGATAATCCGAAAATTCCTTACCACATTTAAATCTTTTTGCAATTAGAAACAAAACAGTTAGGGTAATAAATTTGATTACAGGTAGCCCCTAGGAAGCGTTTGTGCGTGAACTCCGTGTTCCGCGCGGTGGCGCCGAGGGCCCTTTTGGGAAACGTCAAATAAACTTTATAAAGTTTCCGCCATAAAGAGCTTTCAAAGAGCTTATAAGAAACAGAACTGACTTTTCAGTGAATTTGTCTTAGACGACTACGATCAGTAACAAGTTCTATAAGTATATTTATATTTACTATATATTTAATACGTTCTGAAAATACTATACCGATTACAATTATTCTTATATTGATTTATTAAAAATGAAAAATTGATGGTTCAGTCGTGTAAAAAACGAAAGATGAAAGAGCAGATATACAATGTGGATGGAGGTTACCCGGGGCAACCTAGGTTGATTTTCCAGGAAATCCTCGTGTATTGTCTGAGGATAGTGTCAAGGTTTGTATGTAGAAAGTAATGAATCTGGAGGACGCTGGACAAGTAGAAGTGACAATCGGCACCCGATATTCTACCTACTCGGGACTTGGCGTGAAGATATGCATGTGTGTGTGTTTTTTATGGAATAGGACAGCGAACAAACACACGGGTCTACTGATGGTAAGAGACAATCGTGGCCTAAAGATATCATAGATGTTATAGGTGTGCTGCTGCGGTGTGGTCGGGCGTGGTGATTGGCAAGTGAGCGAGGTGTTATACCTTGTTTAGAATTCTACCGGCTACCCTACCCTTCTTACCGGCTCATGACAATGTCATTATGGCGGCAGGAACAGGTAAGGCGGTGAATCCCTACCCGGCCGAGTTGCTGCACAGCACTTTACCACCAGTGGTCATGTTGGTAGTGACCAGTTTACCTATGTTCGCCTCTTTCGAGCTACCTGGTAGAAAGGATTTATTTAAATTTTCAATGTTTTATTATTAAAAATAACATAAGCGTAGTAAACCTATAAAAAAACTGGCTTGCAAAGTCATATCGTCTCAGTAAAAAAAATACTGTTAAACAAAAACTGCTTTTGAAATACGATCAAATTTATCCCATATAAACATATAAAATAATAAATAATTCTGGACAAACTACACAAATAGATTTAACCCTGATGTAAGCAAATTACATGCCTCAACGATACTGCGTTCGTTGTTCATCGCACAAATGACAGTCCCCGTCGAGAATCTGTGACCTGAAATTCTATTCTTTTTTTGCAGAATCTACATATGTAAAAATGATTATTACGGAAATTTGTATATTACTAGACAAATTACACAAATTAATCTGTCACCAAAGTAAGCAAATTACATGCTTGTGTTATGAGTGTTAGACAACGATACTAATACATAGAAATACTTAAATAGATACAAGAATAAATTTAATAAACACCCAGACCCGGAAATACGAATATCTATGTTCATCACACAAATGTCTGTTCTCGTCGGAAGTCGAACCCGAGCCTCGCGGTTAGTCGATGGGGATAGGCGTGTATGTGTGTGTGTGTGTGGCTAGCCCTCGACCAATGAGGCGGTCAAATATAATATAATAGATAAATTATTATTCAAATGCCTAAGCTTTTTACAACATCAACAGGACTAAAACTTAAAATATTAAACAGTGAAAGTGCGCTAACATCACTAAAAAAATCACTGCATAGAGTATACATATAAAAGTCGCTTACCGCTTTCCGCAGCTATGTTTAAATTTTCAAAGTAACCAATCAATTTCAATGGAGGAATAAAACTAATTAGAAGGATGGTTTTTAGACTTATTGGTCAAAAGAAATTCTTACATTTTGAATATTTATTGCTTCTCATTTTTTAATGGCTACAAACCCCGTTGGAAGGATCGAAATAATGAAATAAAAAAAAATAACAAATTAGGTTTTTTTCACGAAAGTCAAGAGACTTTTCGATGTTATATAAAATGTGGTTGTCTATGTAAAAAATGGTTTTCAATTTCAATATTAGCTTAATAATAATAAAAATGTGTTTCTAAGTGTAATTGTCAAACTACAATCAGACATCTATAAAAAAGACTAACTACAAACACCAGCTTTTATAAAAAAAAACACTAAGCTTCTAAAACACAAAAATATGTAGTCGACTTGAGAATCTCATTTTTATTCACAATTTGGTAAGAAAATAAAGAAAAAAAATGTTCTATTATGATCCTTCCTACAATTTCTTAGAATTAACGCGTTAATTTAACCAAATATTAAAAAAAATGACCAATATTTAGTTTGAATCGCACAC
>DVZL01004899.1:0-12501 GCA_018236625.1 Lasaia peninsularis
ATGCCATGTGATTAATGGCCGTCCCTATTTTAGATGACAAGATGTCCTGCGGCCGGACTGTAAGACCTGGTGTGCAGTCTACTGGCAAGCCTACCCTCCGCACTGGAACACGAGGAACGAACATGGTGAACGAACTCTGGGCAAATTGCTAGTGCTTCTACTAGTGATATTGTTGGTAAGTTGGTTGGTAGCTAGTTACCCTATGCTTGCTTATTACGAGCTGCCTAGTACGGAGTCAGATGGTCTATTTTGCACTGGGGAACGAGACAAATGTGGGGAAAATTTTTTTCATTCCTTATTACGTTAATGTTAATTATGTAGCAAATGTGTGTCGCCTCTGTGGTCGAACAGTGTCCGATTTTGAAACACGAGGTTTGATTACCAGGTAGGGCAACCGAATATAAGAACAAATATACAAAACAAATATCATATAATCTTTAAGTTTGTTTTAATTTTTCTCTATATTCTTTAAAAGAAAAAAGACAAAAACGTTTAGTTCTATTAGATAAGTTAGTATTGGATATTTCTAGAGACGAATAATCTAAGTATGCCCCGGAATATTCCAATTAAATGTCGTCTTATTTTGTATTGATTAATTAGTCACTACTAAAATTTACAATGAACGAAATAAATGACGAATATCGTCATCTAATACTTTTGAACGAGAAATTCTTGTATGTTTAAAATTTTGATCTCCAAAACAGCTCCAACTATTCCTTGAAATTTTGTATTTAGGAGATTTCCGTGGCGATAAATTGACGTAGTTAGGTTTTATGTTCAGAAAATGTCGTTTCATGACCCATTTCAATAACCTTTCTATAGTTAGAGATAAGCTTAATAGAATTTGGTTGTTGAGATATTTTTATTAATTATTGAAAGAAATCAATGGTTGCCTGGTTACTGATTGTTGAACTGGTGGGAAACCTATCGCCATATCAGCCTCAAATCCAATCCCAGGATACGTCATGTTTTTTGATAAACTGAAAGAAACTAGTAAGGAAAAGTTACTCTACCAGGGAATCGCATCCGAGACCTCACGCGTCAAAGTCGGACACCGACTAAGACCATAGATGTAAGAGGCACAGAGAAAGATAGCACCTACAGAAATAATGTTAGAACGAACACCATTTTCATTCAGACATTTTCAACTTTACTATTGCAAGTTGTGATAATATTCGGCAACCCCGACACGCTAGATCAACATCCTGAGCTAATTTACACTTATACATTCTGACTTTTAAATTTCGAAACTCATTTTCAAACATTATCTCAGCGGGGGAAAGTAAACATTTGAGATCCTGGCATCCGGCGAACCTACGTCGAAAGTTGCCAGTACTTTTATTAATAACAAACTAATTTAAACTTGCGAAATTTTGGTTTATCATTTTGAGTAATATTGTATGTTTTAACTCAAATTAGGCTTTGCCTTCGGAATCACCTGCTTAATAATGTTTGGTCGTGGAAACACGTTCAGTATATTTATGCTATTAAAAAGCGTTTAGGTTCGGTATGTTGTATATTTTAAAAACCGATTTAAAAAAGTAGGAGGTTCAGAATGCGATTGGGTTTATTGTAAATTCTTAACACAATAACTACGTCAACTCTAAATGTATTTTCATGATTCTGGCTTTGTATGATGGATTCAGTGCTTATTAGGTACTTATTACGAACAAAATACATAGTATGAACAAAAACAAATAAAAGTCATTTACAAAGTTGACAATATAATAAATAAAATTTTATTGACTGATATAAACTAGGTAAGTTTCATCTTATCACGAGGAAGATATAAAAAATCTTTTAAGTGCGAGTCGTACTTGCACATTAGGGCACCGTACTGTAATATCTATCATCTTCAAAAACAGAAAAAAATGCGTTTATAATTTGTAGATATACTCGTATTATTAATAAATAATCAGTATCACCTTTGATCTTACACCGTGAATTTTTAAGTATTATTTCCTTACACGAATTGCACTATATTAAAAAATATTTAGTCTGTAATGTTTAGTATTATGTATAGCGACATCTATGGATTAATATGGAAACTAAGATCCTGATAATAATACAGCAGGCAGGCAGGCAGGCAGGCAGACAGGCAGGCAGGCAGGCGGGCAGGCAGGCAGGCAGGTAGATAGGCAGACAGACAGACAGACAGCGAAGTAATAGGGAACCGTTTTTACTCTTTGGGTAGTGTACCTTAAAAATCAGACGAGTCTATATTTCACTTGTATGCCTATAAAATATTTACTGTACGTTCATTCAAAAAAAGGATTGAGCTAAGTAATTATTAAGTGTTGCGCGGGCAAAACCGCGAGTAACGGCTAGTAGCAGCTTTCAAGCAAGTAGCTCAAGCGAACCGGCTTAGGCAATATCTAAACATGTTACTAAGTAAACTTGCTCTGTTTGATAAGGGTCTGTGTAATTGGGAAATAATTTGTCCCTATGTCATATTAATTAAGTTAACATATTGTTAATTAAACTTTAAATGGAGTAGTTTAGCCGCCATATTGTTTAATTAAAACATAAGAGTATAATACTATGACTAAAACACATATTGCACAAGTGTCCTTCCAAAACTCACTTCAATTAATATCAATAACAAACCATGACGCCAAAGCGATATGGATAACCAAAGTAAAATTCTACAACCTATTCATAGTCACGGTGTTAGTAAAAGATCGTTACTTTTAACAAATTACAGACCAAATAAACTTAGTTATATTTTTTATAATTGATTTGACATTATGTTGACGTGACAACGTCTTAAATTAGGTTGCGGCTCGGAGTCACTATCACACACTAACGCCCGCTCACGTCTGTTACGATGAGTCACCGAACGAGAGAGAAACAAATGCCTTGCGTCTCTCTCCCACTCAAACATGATCGGTCCGCCGTGCACGCAGCACTAGAGAATTAGGCGCGTTGAATCGGTGCGTGCTTGTATCTCTGTCTTTCTCTATAGTTAAACTTAGTACATTTCTTATTTTCATTAAATTCCTTGTTTCTATTGTGTAATTTAATAATATTCATATATATAAATATTCTACCGAGAAAAAGATGTTGTCACGTAAAATCTTCGCCCGTAAAACCGATTTTACAGGCAACTATTTTTTTATTAATATTATTTCTTTTATCTTTAATGATTTTTGTATTTTTTTCGCCTTGTAGTACGCCTAGTAGTACGCGCTTCGGACTTCAAAACTTCAAACTTCGGGTTCAAAGTTCAACCCCGCCATGTACCAATGCGTTTTTCTAACTTAAGTACATTTTCTGAGAGCTCTTCCGGTGAAGGACTATCATACTAAGTTCCATTATTTGACACGTGGCAAATCTCCGCCTATCCAATCTCAAACAAGGGTATGTTTTAACTGAAAAAACTGAACCGGTTTAAAATCGAACCCAGGACCTGCCATTCAAAGCAGATCAAACTGAGCTCGACCACAGAGGCATTAAACAAAGAATATTGCCTTAAATCGTTGGATTATCCGATCTAATAATCCCCATTGTAAACGTAATCTTTCATACATTAATTCGAATTTATTTTAATAACGGCGTCCCGGAGCACGTGTGCCTTGAAGGCGTAACTTCATAAAATTGGCTTCTAGACATAAAGCGCTTTTACATTATCTTTAGGTCTTACGTGTTCATATAAGAGTAATATGAAAACAGATATCTTTATAGAATAAAGCCTTTTATTGTACATGATAGCTTAATTACATCTTATCTCATACTTGGGCGGAAAATCGAAACTATAAGACATTTAACGTTAAAACATGTCATGTTTTCTATTTTTAATACTTTTCGTGATGTACTAGCTTTGTAGTGTATAATGAAATTGTAGCTTCGCCCGCGTGATTTATTTTAATAACAGATAACTTTTAAAGAGCTGTATTTTTTCCGACTTTAAATATACCCTCTTTTAAAAATATTCAGTTTAAAATTAGCTTAACATGTGTTATTCTCATGTATAGGCTATCTTACTATAAAGTTTCATCTAATTACATACAGTATTTTTTCGAGAAAGAGTAACAAACAACCATACATACATCCATCCATTTTTAGAAACTTTAGCGTTTTAGTATTAGTAGGATAGTCAATTATTAAGAGGTAAATTTTGTCTTATTTTAAAAAAAAAGTAATATCACGCCTATTATCCTCCAAGGGGTAGGCACAAGTGCACTAGTATATCCACGACTCGTAAGTCTAGTAGATATACTAGAACATCCACAATTAGCCAAAGTATGATGTGATAGGTGGCCATCACCATATCGCCACTTCGGGCACATTCCAATACCGGTCAATATAATGCTTACGCAGAATAATCTGAAAAACATTTTAAGAAAAGTTGCCTAACCTGGGAATTGATCCAACAAGACCGCTGGTGGTAGAGTGTGTAGCAACTCGTCCGGATAGGGATCCACCGCCGTACCTATTTCTGCCGACGTAATGACTTGTCATATTCTGGTGCGGAGGGTAGAGTAGCCAGTAGACATACACATAAGATCTAAGAGCCTGACCACAGGGCAGCGGTGCACCTACAACATCTATGGTGTCTATAGGCCACGGTTGTCTCTTACCACTTGGAGACCCGAGTGCCTGTTCGCTGTCTTATTCCATAAAAAATAATAGTTTATTTAGTACTTCTACGCAAACGAAGCCACGGGCAACAACTCGTAATATATTACACGTAGACCACAAATATAAAAGAAAAGTTAAAGAAAAAAAGCCAGCAAGGGTGTAAACTTATTTTAATTAAGAGTTAATCAATTACTTTACCCTAAAAGACTCAGACAAATACAAAGCGACCGTAAATTAATTAGGATTGGCAATTTATAAGACGTTCCTTAATTTAGGTTTCCTCCAAGACCTGTGCTTTAATTGCAGAGACAGCAAATGATAAAATTAGTCAAAGGTTTTGAGTTGTCTTACTCTTTTTTACAGAGAAATAAACAGACAAATTTCAAAGGGGTAAGAAATAGGAATGTGTACAGTAAAAAAGTTTTAACAAACTGTTTTTAAGTTGTTAGATCTTTATCTATACTAAAATTACAGAGAAGTAAAGTTTGCAACTTTGTATGTTTTTTTGTAAGGGCTAACGTTCGGTTATACTAGACCGACCATGAAAATTCTTTCAGAATTAGAAAGCTAAACTATTCAAAAAAAAATGCTTGAATGCTTTAAGCTATATACTATGGCAGTCTAGTTGTTCAATTCAGGCGAAGCTAAGCAAGGTAAATTTGATATAAGAAACCAACAATATTTGTAAATATTACTCCAAACTTATATTGTATAACAAAGAGAGAGGAAATCGAAAAATTCACCTGTTTAAACTGAGACAAACTAGTTGAAACATAGATAAAAAAAATTAAATTATTTTTTTATACGTTTTAATCTCAGAAAGAGAGGTTGATCAGTTAAGAGTGAATGAGCACACGTGAGTACTACGTATTCAGGACGTTTAGCTTCATGATGTTACGGATACGTTTTTGTTGTAAATGCATTTTTTGTGCCTAAAACTACATACAAGCTATTATTTTTTTGGTTTCTTATAGAATAATTAATAATAGATAGTAAAATTAACGATAACGATAATTTTATCGTTGTGGCTTGTTCTGACATTTTGTTATTTACATTAAAAGTTTTTCGAAAATGTACGGAAATGTATGTTCGCCTCTGTGGTGTAACGGTATGGCTGTCGTCTGTCAAGACCATTAGTCACTTAGGGTCCTGGGTTCAATTCCCAGGTCGTTCAACTTTCCTTAAATGTTTTTCAGATTTTTCTAAGTAAGCATTACATTGCCCGGGATTGGAATGTGCCCGAAGTGGCGATCGGCTTACATTTATCACATCAGAGCTCGAGTACTTTGGCTAATCGTGGGTGTTCTAGTATATCTACTGGACTTACGAGTCGTGAATATACTAGCACACTTCTGTCTACCCCGTCGGAGATAATAGGCGTGAAGGTATTTTTACTAATTTTAATATGTGTTTAGTTGTAAAGTAAAGAGTTCTTATTTATTTCTTACACTTGTTATATGTATTATCTTCTTTATTGTTCACAATTAACAATAAAATAGAATTAGTGTTATAATAGTAGATTAGTGGCCAAGGGCTGTAAGGCATCAATTGCAGCCCGAGATATTTAGACGCACGAGCACAGCGAGGGCGTCTATAGTTCGAGGGTGCAATCGATGCTTACACCCGAGCTAACTACTCTACTTTACATCTCGATTGTGAGGTAAGTAGAAAAAATCGGCATTACAAGAATAAAGTATGTTAAGAATAGTCTCCGAGTTTCAGGCAAAATATTGTTACCTGCTGCTTCAGCTTCCATTTTCATCACTCGAAGAACTCAATTTTTTATCCTAATTACAACGTACCTAATCATAAAAAAAACCAATAACAAACAACATTTAAAGTAAAAGTTTTATGTTCCCGCCTTTTTACATTGAAAAGAACGAAGCATGTAAAGAACTTTATTTTTTTTCAAGAACGAAATTGAGCTACATACGCTGTTCGATATTTAAAATTGATGACTATTGTACTCATACGAAGACGAGGCTGAATGCAACCTCTTTGGTCATGTCTTTGGTTATTGGTTAGATGTACGCGAATTTTTTAAAAGACTGATTTGTTCTTTTTTTAAAATCACTTACCGCCCTAGAGCTTTTATAACTACATTATTACCCTAGAGCGATAATAGGTCACTTACAAGCCCCGTTTGGGAGTAATAAGGAGCTACTTACCGAACATGAGAGATGTAAAGGTATTTTACATTCGTTTTTAAGGTCATACCTACCTAAATTATATATACAAATAAATTTCTCGGCATGAGTAGGCAAAACAGATACACAATGCGAATATGGATGGTTGTAGGTACCCGGAGAGACCTAGGTTGATATTCCACGAACATATTGTTTATGTGTTATCGGAGGATGGTGTCAAGTCCCCGAAACCAGCGCGTTTGTATGAAGAGTCATAGATATGGTGGAAGCTAAGCAAGTATGTACGAATTTTGATGTGACCGCCTCGTTGGTCGAGTGGCTAGCGTACACGCCTAACCGCATCGACTAACCGCGACGCTCGGGTTCCATTCCCGACGAGGACAGACATTTGTGTGATGAATTTAGATGTTTGTATTTCCGGGTCTGGGTGTTTATTAAATTTACACTTGTATATTTAAGTATTTCTATGTATTAGTATCGTTGTCTAACACCCATAACACAGGTATTTAATTTGCTCACTTTGGGGTTAGATCAATTTACGTAATTTGTCCAGTAAATTATAGTTCCACTAATTTGTCCCTATTATTCATTATCTCGCATGTTCACTAAAACTAAGCATAATGTGGAACATTAAAATAGCAATGCAAATGTTAATAAAACCTTTGCCTGCCTCCTATTTTTTGTGCAAGAATTTATCTACAAATGGCCTACTGACCTTTTACAAAGAAACCAATATCGTAGCTCAATGGAAAAACCAATCTCAGGGTTATTCCATACGTTTTACAAGAAACACTCGTGACGAGGTAATTTTAAATTAAAATCAACAAGTTGTAATATATAGAAGTAGTTATCAAAAAAAACGAAGAGACCTTGTGTAAAAGTAGGATGTCCTTGAGATAAAACGACCCAGTATTCAAAATAACGTCACCTTCGCTCACGGCCAACCAAAATAACATTTGCAGGTGTAAGTGTGCTATTTAGATATACAGTTGTCAGTTACGAGCTGCGAGCATTTCGTCGTCTGAAATATGAAGGCTTGTCCGAGGTGACACTGCGTATCAGTTCCGTTACGCTCGCTCAAATGTAAATAGATGGGCCCACTCCCTAGGAATATCTTTGTTTTCTTTGTGTTTTGCGACAATGCAATACTTTTTGCACGAAATACATAGAACTACTAATTAATCAGCGAAAAATTATTTATTTATACCTTCTGGGTTTTATCGCAGAGGTTACATGGTATTTGGTATGTGTAAAAAATAACGCCTTCGTCAAATCGTGGTTAGGGAGCCAGCCCCGATATGATTTTATATAGAAACAGGGAATCCATAAAACAAGCTAGCTAATAAGTATTTTATTGCACAAACAGTAATGTCCTTATTTCCTCACTAATTATATATAAGCACTAGATTGTGAAACAAGGGTTACTATATTGTAATCAAAACAACAACAGGAACAGGGTTGACTTTAATTTGAGCGGTGTTAAATACTTCATAGCAACTCCCTTTGCAAAAAAGTACCGTGTTATCAACAGATATAGTTTCTGCTCTTTGTTAGTATTAAGTTCTAAAATATATCTAGAAATGTAAACTAGAAAGATATTTGGCCCGAAAACACTACCCTGAGGTAAACCAAACTTATGGCTTAATTTAAAATGACTTGATTTTAATTTAATTGATTAGTTAAGTACATATTTTACGGTACCTTTCTAACTTCTATTGATAGTTTTTTAGAAGGAGTAATATGAAACTGCCATTTTAGCAATATTATGCGTTTACTCTTCTTAATAAAACTAGCAATGACTAAGCATACTGCACTCCGGTCCGTAGCTTGAAACACACTAGATTCAAGTTGACTAAGACTTTTATCTGATTTAGGACAACCTAGTTAAACATAGGAGCGCCGGAAATTCATTCTTGGCTGTAATATAAATATTTAAAATTGATAAATAGAAGGTATATTTCAAAATGGCACTCCAGATATTAATATAGTAAATAATTTGGCATGATAGATTTTTGGCTAACGAGATAAATATATTATATGGCCTTTATTTGTCTTACATCCGATATGATTTATAAATATCGCTGTAAGTGAGGAATCCAAGGCGAAACTGGTTTATTGGGTTTCATGACATAACCTTCAAAATGTCCGTATTAATAAGTTGGATAAGAAATTTTTCATGACTCACTACATACGAGCAAATACATAACGGTGTGATGATGAATCATTAAATTATTTGTGCATTTATTGAACAGTAATTTATTTAAATCGAATAAAGTGTAAGGACAAGACTTTTAGAATCTGTGTAATAGGGGTAATTTTTTTTTATAATTTTTTTTTATGAAACAGATGAAGATCTGTTAAAGGATTTCTAAGATGAAGAGATCTTAAGTTTGACTAACCATCATTGACTTCATCATCAGGATAAAGTCTGGTAATGTATTCTTGTTTATTTCTGGCAATTCTGGTAATATATTCTTGTTTATTTTTATTACATACTAAGTTATAACTTGGCGTACCTTATAAAACTAAAGGCCAACAAAATTAGTGTTTCTTAGGAATAATACCACAAACTATCCGAACAACCAACAGATGGCGCTATACATATTTAGACCGCAGTATAATTACACTAAGTATTTTTATCATCTAAACAGATGACACGGATACTTTGAAATGTACTGCACCAACTATTTTCCTATTATGTATTTATACTGGTATACAAAAATTAAACTGCATTAGTTTTAGCTGTTACGGATAACGGAGCCCTTCGTGTGCGA
Organism: Lasaia peninsularis; assembly: GCA_018236625.1. Classification (NCBI taxonomy): domain Eukaryota; kingdom Metazoa; phylum Arthropoda; class Insecta; order Lepidoptera; family Riodinidae; genus Lasaia; species Lasaia peninsularis. Next base: position 9,503 of record DVZL01004899.1, read on the forward strand.
GTCCGCCTCCCCTTTTGCGTTTTTTTAAATTATACGTCACTGATCTCGAAGAGTCATCTGAGTTTGTCGCTTGTCACTGATATATGCGTCATATTGATTTATTTTATTAGTTACAATCTATATTTGGCTTTGCACTCCGGAATAACGCCAAATACACTGACAGATCAATAGTGTCATAACTCATAAGTATGAGTAAATTCCGAATTATGACACTATTGGTTTGTCATTCGTGTTATGTTCACGTGCGAAATTCCCAATACTATATTGAGACGACTCAAGGGTTTTTTTTGGATTTACGGGCCCAATGGGTACAACGGAGGCTAATATTTGACTTGATATACCCTGACGTATGGAAGTAAAGTTGACTACAATTTTTATCGTGAAAAGTGTATCCGATTTTTATAAAATACGATTTTGTATTTTTCTTCGCCCGGAAGAGAATAATAATCATTAAAACTATGAACATTTTAATAAGATTACATGACACATGAAGTTCGCTGACACAGCAATTTATACATAAGAATTAATCCTTATTTACATTTACAGGGCATAACGTGAGAACGACTAATTAATATATATTTTTTTAGCTTCATCTTCCTCCAGATATTTAAAAACTTACATGGCTCAGGCTGGGCGGTACAAAGTTCTCCGGGACAGCTAGTAAACGTAATAAAAGTGAATTAACATAGTTTTGTAATCGATCAATTAATAAAAATAAATTTGAAAGTGTTATTTAGCACGAGTCAATGAAAGTAATTAAGTGGAAGTGTTTAGAAAGCCGCAGCAGCTCGGGTATTCAGGTTTTATTTATGGTTCAAATATTTATTTCTACAATATTTAATTCATAGACAAACACTTCTATGATTTTTAGGGTTCCCAAAGATAAAAAAAAAGTCTACCGCCGGTCTGTCACCAGGCAGTTTCTATCTTCTCAATGTCAATTTTCATAGATGATGCATTTATTTTATGTCGTAGATTTTTTATGCCGTGACTACAGATATTGGTATGGAACATCTTGTGAGCAATTCCAAATCGCACTTGACCTATTTTTAAAGTATATAAAGCAAACCAATACGTACTATTGTTAACTCACTCTAAACTATCCAACTTTTCTTTCTGCCAGTTTTGTGGAGTTAACAAATTTTACCGACCGAGTTACTTTCGCATTTATAATATTAGGTAGGGATACAGTAATGTTTTACCCTGTACTAGAGAATGGCCTCCGCTTCGCACGGGTACGCTTCCTCTTGAAAACTCTATCTGTTAATAAAACCGCATCAAGATATGTAGGTTAGTTTTAAAGATCTAAGTATACATAGAAACAGACAGGAATGGGAAACAACATTGTTTTATACGATGTAGTGATACATCTGACATCATTTCTGGCAACTGCGGTACAATTTCAGCAATTGTTTGTTCAGATGCTATCCAATTAGTCGGCAACCCAACGTTACCAATTGTTTGCTTTTGAATTGCTAATTCCGTTTTGATACACCTGTTTAAGTATTACAACTTTTAATGAAGCGCGTTAAAAGATTGCTTCAGTTTAAATATTTATTGCCTTCGACAAGAGGAAAGCTGGGGTTAGATTACTGACAGAGGAATTCGTGTGAAGTACAGATATCTGTATTTCTGGGGCTGGCTGTTATTGAATATATTAATTATTTATATGTTGGTTGTCCGGAAGAATATAGTATCATGTCAAAATTTGGCAGTGGCTGAGTTAATGATACATTTAGACTAAAACAGTGCGTACTTTTAAATTAGGTAGAAAATCGATTATACCTTAAATGAACCAGTTACCAAAGTTATATGAAACAGAGTATTATCTATTAATGATACTTAGATTCGTTTTTACCATAAGAAGTGTAATTGCTTTTCCTGAAAAAGTACGTTTTTTAGAGTTAATACAATATTCTTGCGGACCAGCGATAGATTGATAACTTGAATAAGTCGTCACACAAGAATAAAAGTTGCTTATTTTGAAGTTATATTAATTTGTGTATTTTGTCCAGGGTAGCAATAGTTTATTTATTACTAGCTATGCCCGCGACTTCGTTCGTATTTAAATTTTAATAAAATAACAGTGATCTAAGTTACTAATTATTACATCTGCTTCCGCCAGTGAAAGTCCCGTCAAAATCGGTCTAGTTTTTCCAGAGATTAGCCGGAATCAACAAACAGTGAAAAATGTAGATAATGCAATTTTTTTTGAACTTTTGAATACATTTTCTAGACGTGGAAGCAAACGGGCAAGTAGTAACCTCATGATAAGTATTTTTTGCCGGACGAATTTTTGTTACATCAGGAGTGACATTCGTTCAGTGCTTTTGGAAATATGAACAAAAGCAATAAACCATCTATTTCGACATCATAATGAAGTTTTATATAATTATTGAAGTTTTATATAATTTTTTGCAGTGTTATTGAGCTTAAGTTGTTTTTTTATATATAATTTTCTCAAGCTACTTGATAAGTTGTTAACGGTATGGGCTAGCCTCAGGTAATTTGTCTACAATTATTTTAAGTAATTGTCAAATCCGTTGCATTATCGGGCAGAAATCCAATCTCTGAAAACGTTGTGAGACAACGTTAAGACAAACTGAAAAAAAACCCGGTAAATTTACCTTTCCCCGGAATCGAATCCAGGACCTCGAGCGTGAAATTCGTGCACCGACTGCGCTCGACCACAGAGGCGATTATTTACTGTACCTTCATGTGTATTCTACCATTCTGCAACTTATGCCCCTCTTGCTGAGGATATGTCATAGATTATGTAAGTACCTGGAATAAATAAAATCAAAATTAGTAATAATATTAGTGTAGGGATGTGACGACCTCGTCGCTCAGTAGTGGTAATTTCCTGAATTATCCCATCATTATTATTAGTTAGACCAGGTGAACAAATTCTACCCCCTCGATGGACCTCCACCTTGTCGCGGTGAGGGGGCTTAGTAGCCGTGGCTTGGGCCGCCGCGGTGAACTAAGAGAGGTCCGAG
>DVZL01004900.1:0-12501 GCA_018236625.1 Lasaia peninsularis
AATCCTATCTATTTGCATAGATACATATGTTTATCTATACAAATAAATAGTATAGTAAAATTTATGTTTATACAAAAACAATGACAGAAATGAAGTCGCGAACATTATAGATGTATATAAGTAATAATATCTAAGTAACATGAACTCAATAGCTTTTTAATGTTATACTTTGCATCGCATTGGAATTCTTTCGCCTGCTTAGGGAGTGTTAATATAAAGGGAGGGGTAGGGTGGTGGGGTAGTGGGGTGGATTAAGGATGCTGGAAGCAAGAAAAGAATACAAAATTAGCTCGCTCCTACCTGCTATATATATTTCAACCAGCTTAATAAGACCTCTAAAGTCGACCCTATTCTAATACAAATTTTATAAAGATAAACATATTCGCGGTATGCTTTAAAGTGGTTGTCTTAAGGCTGGGACTTTCGGATATTATTGAGAAACTACGACCGGAACGATGGGATTTTATAGATTTTCCTTGAGTACGTCGGCTTTAATAAAGATATAAATTGCGTTATAATATTCTTCTGGCGTATGAAATTATGGATCTATTCAAATCGTAAAAAATAAGCACAATGCTTAACATTGGTACTAGAAAATATTATGGTTGCGTACATAGAATTAATTATTATGTTACGTACGATAATAACACGAAATTATAGATGAAGTCATTAGTTAATTTTGGATAATTAGATTTGAGATTATTCAGACTAGATCTATTGTTTTGAATTAATGAAAAAACTTAATTTAAACTTAAGTAAGCTTTTGCATATTTCAACTTGATTTTCAAAGTTTCATCCTTTTCTGTTTATAGTCGAAAATAAGTTCTTACAAGATCTTATATTATAATGTTTTCATTTCTTTTATGTTTTTTACTAGCGACCCGCCCCGGCTTCGCACGGTGTTTATACATGTTATATATATTAAAACCTTCCTCTTGAATCACTCCATCTATTAAAAAAATCGCATCAAAATCCGTTGCTTAGTTTTAAAGAATTAAGCATTCATAGGGACAGAAAAAAAAGTGATTTTGTTTTATAATATGTATTGGTGTTTAGACGTATCACCACGCCAGGTTCTTTGCGGTGAGGCAGAGAGTGTCGAGTGACAAGTGTCACGAATGACATGTCATAATGACTCTTTATACAAACACATTGCCGGGGAGTTTTTTATGTTAGAAGAAATAAACAACAATCAGGTGGCTATTCCAACAACAATCAATATAACCATAACCTAACTAATATATGGTACGATGGTACGGTACCACTCGTGCGCGAGTCCGGCTCGCACTCAACTGTTTTTTTTCATAAAAATCTCATTATTAATGCTCATTTTATTATAGGTTTAGAAAAACGACAGCAAAATTCTACATATACAATATAGATATAGGTAGAAATAATATCCACGTCCTAAATTTTTATTAATATGTAAAGTATAGCCATTTTCACAGTAAACGCGAGTTGATGCAGATCATTGAGCATAAATGGGTATCTCCTACCCTATGTTTGCCCCTAATATTTGAGGAACAATTTTCGCCGACCGCTGCAAACACAATTTTGCTTAAAAAGCGTCTATTTCGTTTGCATAACGTCGAGATTAACAAAAAATTAATTTCAATTGCGTTTCAAGTTGGTAAAATATTCAAAAATTATTTTTTTCAGTGGATAATGAATTTGATTTGCAAATTAATTCTTTTAAGCATTTATTGTGCTATTAAGATTTTGCTCCTATGGTGTAATGGTACGGCTGTCGCCACGTGCAGCCACGTAGGGTTCCTGGTTCAATTCCCAGGTCGGGAAATTTTTCTTGTTTTTCAGATTATTATGAGTAAACATTACATTACCCGGGATTGGAATGTGTCCGAAGTGGCGATAGGTTTGCCACATATCACATCATAGGCCCTAGCACCTTGGCTAATCATGGGTGTCCTAGTATATCTACTGGACTTACGAGTCGTTGATATCCTAACACACCTCTGACTTCTCCTTTCCTGGATATAGGCGTGAAGGTACTTTATAAGATTTTGTGAATAACAGAATTTGAAGTCGCTTATTTCAAAGACTATGTAACTGTAAAATCTATACATCTATACATATAAATAAAATTGGAGATCTTTTCACCTTCGGACAAAATTTCGTCGTGGAATGTCATTGACATACCTATTGAGGTATCATACTATGACCAATCACTATATTATTGAAGCTGTGAAGGATGGTGTGCATTAAAACGTCACAATATGAAGACCCAAGAAGCGCTGGCTTGACGGCTTGACGTAAACATAGACATGTGAGGCAATAATCTGACAATGGATGCTCAAGATCGTGCCAAGTGGAGGAAGATAATTACAATGGCGGACCCTGGTTTTGACCGGGATTAACGTCAGGACAAGGAAGATATGAATGATAAATACGTGGTTCAGGAACGTTAAACAAGAAGTATGATCGATAACAAAATAAAATTTATTTTAAACATTACACTTTTGGTCCTTTTTTATAACTTGCCGTTACTGGTGACTCCACACGCTCATGATACACATTTCTTATCTACTTAAAGTATTTTCAACCAAACACGACCTTTGCTACTCTGGATAACTCTGTATTTAGGAGAACAAGCACTTGAATATCAAGTACGTTAGTGTTGACGGAGAGCGCTTCTTATCCACATAGATATATGATAAAATTGATGGTGGTGATGATGATTTAGTAAACTCTTTCTCCACTCCACTGTCCATCTGTCTATCTGTCACCAGACTTAACTTTAAAAATATATACATACTAGCTGTCCGCCCGCGGCTTCGCCCGCGTGTTTTATTTCAATAATACAGACAATTTTCAAAGGGCAGACATTTTTCCGACTTATAATACTAACCGCGTAAACTCACTGTACAAAATTTTATCAAAATCGGTTCAGTGGTTTAGGCGTGAAAGCGAGAAAGCGAAATAAAAGTAGCCTAAGCCGTTCCTTATTACATCAGCTTTCTGCCATTGAAAGTCCCGTTAAAATCATTCCAGCCATTCCAGAGATTAGAGGGTACAAACAGATAGACAGATAGACAGACAGATAGACAGATATTCTAAAAACTGTTGTTTCGGTAGGTATATGTATCGTTTAAACATATATATGCATTTAGTAAAAAGCGGTTATTTTAATATTACATACAGACACTCCAATTTTATTTATTTGTGTAGATGCTGTACATAGTGCAGGATTTTACATAAACAGCCATTACTTGCAAAATAGTTCATTAATACTCTAGGTGATACAATAGATTCCTTAATACCTCTAAAACGCCCTGACGCACCCTTCGTAATAAGCCAAGTCAGTGAGGGATCTACAAGTGATTTAAAGAGATTGTCAGTTAATGACCCCGTGTCGGCCACAAATTTAGCCCTTCCTTGGCACTTTCCGAGCTAATGGTCTCTTTATCTCTACTTTGGGCCATCGACACCAAAACTGGTAGATACTAAATATGAAAATTTACAAGGCGGATTTTTCGCCTGTAATTAAGACAGCGTTAAGCTTTTAAATCTGTTACGTAATATTTAATTAATGAATGTAACTTTTTATATAACATTTTTACAATTTCTTACAATCTGGAATCACTACACTTTGTTTGGGTGTTGAAAATTGTAAGATTGGATATTTTAAAAAATAATCAGTGCAGACACAAACGTTTGTAGTTTTGAGAAGAAGAAAAAACAAATGACTAGCGGCCATAATGACTATTTGACAAAGTTATTTGCGACCTGGAAGAAATGTTCTTACCTCTAAAATAAGTTTATTTTTGTTGTTTCAAATATAGAGCTATAGATGCAACAAAGAGTATAGGGATAATTATTATCCCCTAGGGGGTAGGCAGAGGTGTGCTAGTATATCCATGACTCGTAGGTCTAGTAGATATACGAGAACACCTAAGATTAGCCAAGGCACTAGGCCCATGATATGATAGGTGGCAAGCCTGTCGCCACTTTAGACGCACTCCGATCCCGGGCAATATTATGCTTACTTTAAAGAATAATCTGAAAAAGACTTAAGAAAAGTTGCCTGACCTGGGAATTAAACCCGGAACTCTACACGGTTTATACATTATAATATATTACACTCACACATACACACAAACACCCACACACACACACACGCGCACATATCTTCACGCTAGATCCCTTATGGATTGGATAGAGAGTATCAATTAGTGTCAAATGTCACGATTCCTATTAGCCCAACTTCCTTCATATTCATAACTTGCTGCTATATATACAAATAAATAAAATTGGAGTGTCTTTATGTAATATTAAAATAACAGCTTTTTACTAAATGCATATATGTATGCTTACAAGGTTTAAATTCATATACCTACCTTATCAGTATGTTTTAGATTTTTTTGTCTGTCTGTCTGTTTGTGCCAGCTACTCTCCGCAACGGCCGATTTTGACGGGACTTCACTAGCAGACAACTGATGTAATAAGGAAAACTTAGGTTAGATTTTTTTAAATTTTATTTTAGAAATGTATAAAATAAAATAATTAAATAAAACGCTGATGAAGTCGCGGGCACAGCTACTAAATATATTCAATATATCAGCTGTATGTGTTTTTATTACAGCAAAAATAGTTGTTTTTCGCTTTTTCATGGATGCAGGGAGTTCGCGATATCGAGATTAGCCCACATTAACCGAATACATCGCAGCGATTCTGCCAAATCCGAATCAAAATCTTGAGATACATTGGAGGTAGGCCAATAAAAACAATGTCTACTTTATTACAAGGAACGATGTTTATATTGTTTGTTGATAAATAATGTATGTATTTATTATATATAAGGTATTTAGGGTTCTTGTTGACGTGAAATGAACAAAAGTACTGTGTAAAGTATTTTCTTAGGTACCTGCTTTGTATTTTAATAATAAAAATAATTTTAATCGGATTTCATTTAAAATCATTCAAAGGATCAACCGTAATGCCTATCTATACAAACAAATAAAAATGGAGTGTCTGTAACGTAAAAATAATCGCTTTTTACTAAGTGCATAATATGTATATTTTATATATTTACAAGTATACAAGGTACAAATACCAAAACTTACCTAGTGGATAGGTATATAAAAATTTTAACGCAAGCAAATTAGATTATCTCTAATATTAAAATAAGTTAAAAGACAAAAAAAGCTTTTTAGATAAAGCTTTTGTTATTTTTCGAGTTGCTCTCAATAAGCCCTTTCATTTGATATCCATATTGAATTGTATTGAATTATAGAAGTGCTTTGAAAACAACTATTCTGCCATCTTGGTTGGTCCACCATATTTGATTTAGAATGATGCATGTACCTTATCGTGCATTGTCATCTAAATTTCAGCTTAATCGGGTGAAGATATCTACTTCAAAATTGAATTCTAAGATTCCACCCGAACATACATGTTACATACATACAATGCAAGTTAAATAAAAGCTTTTAATGAATTAAAATGGAAAAAATATCATCGAAGTTACTTAGGAATAAGGAGTACCTAATTATTTATCCTTCTAAAACATAGGGAATTCGATAGAGTTCATGGCAATATTGGACAATAGCAACGCACCAGTAACATTTAAATTCTACTAGTTCGCTATCTTATACAATAAAAAAACCGCAGCATAATCTTGGTACTTAAGCGAGCTAAACGTTAAATACTAAACTTATAACTAAGATATCTACATAACTGGTTCCTATCTCGATTTACATTTAGTTAAATCTATTGTAAAGGTTCCGTACAATATATTGGAGTTTGATCAACCGTACATAATCGCCTTATTCGGCGTTTCCTTCCCACACCTTGGTCTTTGATGGAATAAAAAAATAAAACCATATATATACATATAGAGGTATAGACATTAGCGGCGCGAGTCCGAATAAAGATATTCGAATCTAACGTTTTAGATGAACATTCTATTGCTTTTACGATTCGAATTAATGTCATAATTGCCGCAGTTTTGGATAAAATAAATCGATACCGCCCGCGGTTCTACGCATCGAATGTTTTTTCGACCAAAGTTCTAAGCCCGATGGCGGTTAATAATGTTACTAAATTTATAGTGAAATCGTTTTGTGTCTGAAGGAAGTGATGGGTCATTTTAATTTGGACATAATCGGAAATAAGTTACACTGAGCTATTTTGTAAGTCATTATTTTGATATACGAGACTTTGTTAATGTGATTTGCATATTCTACTTATAATATGGTTATACTCTGTTTCTTGTAGATTTTTATCATCTGTATAAGATTTTAGTGATTGGCTCAGGTACTTGTTAGATTTTATGGTTCCGTATACAAAGAGTAAAATAGGACCCTATTATTAAGATTACGCTGTCCGTTTGACTGTCTGTCACAATGTTGTATCTCGTGACCTGTGATAGAGGGTTGAAATTTTTATAGATAATGTACCGATTAAAAATAAATATTTTAAAGGTGCTCCCATACAACAAATGTGATTTTATTGCCGATTTTATAATTACTCGTACGGAACCCTTCGTATGTGAGTCGGACTCGAGCTTGGCTGGTTTTTATAAAAATATTCTTAATGTAAATAGTACGTATTTTTTTACTATAATTTTAACAAACTTACTGTATAAAAATTATATAATATTATTCATTGTAAAAAATATAATTTATGTTAACGTTGTGCGACAAATTATGATATTTTTTCAGATGATTAGGACATAGACCTGTACTGCCCATGCGAAAATCAGACGAGATGTTTATCAACGTTATAAATATTATTTAACGGCCTATTGAATTTTTTACTTTTTCTACAACTTGTTTAACTGGATCTTGAAATTACTGTATTATTTATAAAATTGCCCACAGTACCTATTATCTTTTGAATAACATGAGTTATACCAAAATTCCACGAACGCTGTGTCTTGATATTTTAAGCACTATCAGTTATTTAAGACATTATAATAACTTACTTGCAATTTATTTGAAAAAATCTGCATTGATATTGCATTTGACAGTACTAAAATTAATACAGAAAAGTTAATTCACATTCAAATAATACGTAGTTTGCTTCTCACCTGATGGCAACAGTAAGTTGTTATAAAAAATTGTTATCCAACTGAGTAAAGCTAACAGGGTAATGTTTTTACTGTATTATGTAGGTACGCATGTTGGTTGCAATGTAGCACTCTAGAGATCAAACCCACACGCTGATTCAAAATCGATCGATTTTTAGAGTTCTGTACCCAAAGTGCAAAAAACGGAACCCTATAACTAAAACTCCGATGTCCATCTGTCTGTATGTCTGTCTGTCTGTTTCACAAAACGCGATACTAGATAGTTGAAATTTCCACAGAAGATGTAGGTATATCTGTGTCTGTTATAGCAAAAATTATAAACAGAATTAAATAGATATACAGAAAGTCCTCCCACACAACAAACGTGTTTTTTTTTAGTTTTTTTTTTTACATAGTATAGAACCCTTCGCCAGTTTGGCTCGCACTTGTCCAGTTTTTTATTTAATATTGCGGGTCATAATATAGTTAACAAAATTCTCAGATGGCGGCATCCGTAGGTACGTAATGTAAAAAAAAAACATAAAAATCTCCGACCTATTTCTGTGGGGTATTTCAAAATCAGAATAAGATTTATTTGTCATTTTTTAGGTGAAAATATATTTATAACAAATGTTGTGTTAATTGAAAAGCCATAAAAAATAACCATAGCTTTTAATACGTAATAAGAGCAATATTGCAAAGAGTTAATTGAAATTTATTCTCTCAGAAATATCGACTAAAATCACTATAATTTGTTCGAAAATCGAAAATTAAAACTATTACAGTTACATTTTAAAAGTAAGGGATTTTCCTGCAACCGAAACGCGTTCGCGGAAGCTTAAAGCGTCTCCAGAGACTCCTCTAATTTTGTTCTAGTCTGTCTAGCTATTTTAGTTCAAGCAAACTTGCCCAATATAAAAAGATCCCTTCCCTTGCTACTTTAAACGAGTGCCCGGAATATAGAGAAAAGAATTGCCACTGGAAGTTAGGTCACTGAAAATTGGTTAGTTTACTTACGTACCTTGGAGTAAATTTCATACCCAATGGTCTTTCGAGGTATATGTATCTAGGTTCTATGAAATTGCGAGTTTCGCCCAAGGGAAATGTCTGAACTAAACACATCATGTTGTTTCTATTTTATCTTTATTTCACATTGTTACATACTATTATTATCCATTTTCTTTGTCTAGAAAGTTTACGTTGCATTTACAAAAAGCCATAAAAAGGGTTTGCTCGAAGAATTTAGTTTTGTTACTTTAAAGTTTAAAAGAACTTCCACCGTATATGCATATTTCATAGTAAAAGTTTAAAGTGATAATATTATAGAGACTTTTACTGTTTTAGCATCGAAAATCGCCATTATCGTGTTTCATGCTTGAGGGTAGATTATCTAGATCCATCCAGGAGTAGTATTGCACCAGTGACCTAAGATACTAAGTAAATAATGTCGACGCAACAGTAACATCTTTGGTGTCTCTTATTATGAGGACCATCTCTTTGCTCACTACTCCATCACTACATAATATAAAACAAAGTTGCTTGCCATTCCTGTCTGTCCACATGTATGCGTAGATCTTTATAGCATAATTCAAGAGGTAAATGCGAGTTGCTAGCAACATAATATCCTATTAATATTATACACATGAATTTTTATAAGTATGGATGTATGGATGTTTGTTACTCTTTCACGAAAAAACTACTGAACAAATTTAGATGAAACTTTGAAGTATTATATATTATGCATCAGAATAATATATAGACTACTTTTTAATCAACTATATTAAAAAGAGGGTATGTTTTTACGTAATAAGCATTATAAGACGGAAATAATTTTCACACACATAACATAGCTTCACGCTAGGTCCCCTGCGGGGTAGACAGAGAGTATCGAGTGCCAAACGTCACGATCCCTACACACCTGCCTATAATTCTGAAATAATTCGGCGCTAAAAAAGCCGCGGGCGGAAAGCTAGTAAGAACAATAAATAACAAAAATCGATTAAACAAAATAGTATGAGTATCAAACAAAGTAAAAACCGGATCGACAGGAAACCTGCGTTATCACACAGACTCCTAAATCACACCTTCAACATGTTCACATGCAAATAAACTCAATAGAAAGTTGATATCAAATGGGATACTTAAATACTAAAATTGTAACAAATTTTAATACTGGTTGTTTTAAAAAACACGTTGGATTTATTAACGCCTAATATGGATTATTCAAAAAAATGTAGTCACTAAGATATATAGACTGGTGCCGATAATTTTTGAGATATAAAAATGTATAGTTGAATGAAATCTATTGAAAAAAGAAAAGAATATAATAATTATAAAGGGACAAAATTAGGCTCCATTTGAGCTCCAGAAGTGGTAGGGGGGGAGAATTTAAAAACCACAAGTACACAATTTTTCTGTAGCACTTTTTTCTAACCAAGTTAGAAAAAAGTGCTACAGAAAAATTGTGTAAAAAATATCTACAACTTTTGGTGTCTATAGGCGACGTGTATTTATTACCATTAGGAAATCCGTCTGCTTGTTTTCCTACCAATATCATAAAAAAATACTCGATATACTTGATTCTAATTTTTAATTTAGCATATAGTTATTTATTTCCTTAAAAAATAGCCAAAAAATCGATTAGACCAAAGACTAAGTTTGTTTTCTGCATACATAAGTATTTAAAAAATATATAAAAAAAGCTTTATTCAATGAATTATCATAACAAAGTGTTTCGATCGGGTCGTCGTACGAATTAATATAATTTTGTAACCCAAATACACTTATGTATCGTCATAACTTCTAAGCAGCTGATACGAACTAATAAACCGACTAAGTGAGAGTCGGATTCGCACAAATAGGGTTCCTTACAATTATTTGTAAAAACGAAAAAAACAAGTTTATTTTATACCTTTAAATATTTGTTTTGTACTGTTTTTAGTGTGTATTGTTATAGCGGCAAGAGAAAGACAGCATAGATGTAAAAATTTTAGCTTTCTTGTTATCTGTTAATGAGATACGTCAGACAGACAAACGAATGGACACACAGACAGACAGAAGGAAAGTGAAGTCTTAGTAATAGCCTGTTTGTACCGTTTGGGTACTGAACCCTAAAAATGTTACTATATTTACAAGTTTAGGAGCGCAGGTGTTAATGGTGTTGCTGCTAATGAATCTTATCGGTATTTTGGGCCTTTTAAGAAATAAGCTCTACACAAAAAATTTTATTTATACTCATATACCATTCATTTTCAATTTTAATTAAAATACGAAACATCACTGAGCCTGTAAATAAATATATAAAAAAATATTCTACGTCATTATAGCTATTTCTGACCGTCTCCTATGCCGTAAGGCTAGCGTACCTTACCCGTCTAAAACCAACGACGAGACTAGGGTTCGATTTTTGACGGGAGTAGGCATTTGTATAATGGATATAATATATTTCGTGGTCTGGATGTTTAGTCAATATAACCTGATATCTATTTAAGTATTTCCATGTATTAGTATCTTTTATCAAGCCCAAAATACAAGACTGAAGCCTTTTCTGCCGCCATAATGACATTATCGTGTCCAGGTCCGGAAGGTATGGTAGCCAGTAACTTGCACAAACGGTCTAACATCTATGGTGTCTATAGGCCACGTTTGTATCTTACTATGTGGACACCCGTGCGCTTGTTCTTAGTCCTATCTTATAAAAAATATAATTTTCTTACTTCGGTGGTCGGGCTGTTAGACTTTATCTATACAACTAAAAAAATTATCTGTATGTAATTTTAAAATAATCGCTTTTTACTAAAGGAATATGTATGTTTACAAGGTACTACATACTTATACCAAAATAGTATTTTTTAGAAATTTTGTCTGTTTTTCTATCTGTCTGGTGTTAGACAACATATTTTGTTTAATTTGTTCAGAGATATTTATTATTAGTACTTTATACCGGCTATTCTACCCGCTTACACGTAACACAACAGTGAATATTACTACTGAGTATAAATAATTTGTACTTATTTTTATTCACCGAGTTAAAATAATGTTTGATTGATATATTTAAACTGGTTGTGTCCACGCCCTTATTTCCTTTTCAATTTAGCTAAATAAAAGTAAATTTAACTGTAGCCGTTTCAGAGATTAGCGGAAATAGATAGACAAACAAAAATTTAAAAAAATATATAATTTTGGTACATGTAAAAAACTGTTCTTTTAACATTATTTATTCGTATAGATTTTAATGATAGTTTTTATCGTAGTTTTTTATTTATTAATACAACAAACAAGCATCAAAGTAATCTTTCGGTAAGTTTTATAAGTGCAACCCTCATCTAAAACATACCATTAGGCCTGGTTAAGTTCATCTTCATATGAATTGGTACCAGTTTGTCATTCCGTCCAGTCGTATTATCCTCAATGCTCGTTAAGCACTATTCCCAAACGCAAAAGCCCGCAAACGTTAACGCAATTATTGTCCATACAATTACGCTTCTGTGTCTCTACATCATATTTTACCATAATACATATTCTCATAATACGATATTGCTCTGGAATATTACTAAAATTATTACAAGCAAAAATTTCACATTTGTCAAGGTGGTTAAAGGTGAAATTCGTATTTTCTATGTTGAGGGTATTCGATTTAAAACGGAGGGTTCTAATGTTCGGTCACTGGCTGCTCTGGCTTGACCGAAGGGGTAATTTGAAGGCAGACGGCGGAGGCATTTGCATTACAATGGTAGTCGGATCTCGTGGAGTGACTGGCGTAGGGCTTCCGTTTGTTGGATAAACCTGTTTGTATTTAAACCTATGTACGTCTCTTATAAACGTGTTACTTCGCAATGCTTATAGCGTTTTATATTTCTGTACAGTTCTACAAATTTTATTATCTGTATAATTTATTCTGAGAACTGTTTTCGTTTACTGGCCTATTGAGTTTAAAATGTTTATTCTTAATACCTAAACTGATATATGAATGATTTTAATTTACCTTGAAATTAGTCTCGCTTGATTACAAACTTAAAAGGCCAAAAATCTATAGCACCGATAGTATGATCTATTACTAATATATTTTGTTGTTGTTTAATGTAACATTAATATACTAAAAAAATAAGAATAAAACATAAGTTGAGTTTACTTTTCTAGAGCTGAGTGGTCGAGTTCCGATCCGATGGCAAAAGAGACGCGTTACAAGAACCGCTTGTAAGGTCTATGGGAAATAAAATATTTTCTACTCTATTATATTCTAAAGAGTTTCATCTTTAACAATTCATATTTTAGTAGTAATTTAACATTTTTTAATGACAATAAACTGTTGCATATCATTAAAATGATTTTACATCTCTCATGTTCGGTAAGTAGCTTCTTATTACCCCCAAATGGGTCTTGTAAGTGACCAATTACCTAGGGTAATAATGTAGTTAGAAAAGCTCTAGGGCGGTAAGTGATTTTAAAAAAAGAACAAATCACTCTTTTAAAAA
>DVZL01004901.1:0-12500 GCA_018236625.1 Lasaia peninsularis
AACCAAACAAACAAACAAACAAACAAACAAACAAACAAACAAACAAACTTTTCCTCTTTATAATATTAGTATAGATTATGTTTTTGTAACTTCTAACAGTTTTGATATCTTCGATTGTCACCACCATCTTATATTCCTGCCGTCATAACCTAAGTCGGTACTCGCAATAGTTGTACTATGTTATAGTTCGTAGAACTTCAAAAACTATTATACAGGGAAATATAAATATAACAATATTACAGGGGTTGGGAACTCTTCTGGTAAGTTTAAAAACCTGTGTTAGTACAGACCCCTCTTGTCTGTGGTTTAAACTATTTATGTAATATTAATTTGCAGATTAGATCCTACTAAGCTAAAAAGAAAGAAAGTACTTAACAAACTACTTGTTTATACATATTACTATTAGATTACACATATTAAAGTATCAATAGAAATATGTTTAGAAAGGTTAAATTCAGGTTTTTAATGGAAAATTGGATGTGGTGAATAGTGAATGAAATATATTCTAAAATAATGGTTGTCATTCGAGGAGTTCTTCGCTTTCTTAGTAAGTGATATTAACCATTCCGATACTTTTTTTACATTGGTGATATGTCATAGTATGCTTAAAAGCTTTTTGTTTGTTGTATTATACAATTTTGTCGAATTAAAATGAAATTGTTTAGGAGCAAAATTTTTAAGTATGGAACGTTGTGTACGTTTCTTATTCTTGGAACTATTAATTGTATCGATATTTTTATGTTTTCTTAGTATATTTACTAATATATATTTATATATTTGCCTCACTGTTAATACTTTTGCTAAATTATATATACCTAGATCACCAAAGTATTTGCCTTTGCAAGGCATTATCTTTATTATAAGTCTTTGAATTTGTTATACAAAGCACAAAAAAAGTTCTAAAAGTAGCCTAAGATCCTATATATTTGACTAGCTTTATCTATATAATCTCTAATACAAATATGCCGGTTTCGGAGACTCTTGACACCACCCTCGGATACATACAAGCAATTTGGTCGTGGAATGTCAACCTAGGTCTCCCCGGGTACCTATAGCCATACACATTCGCATTGTATTTCAATCGGTCTTTCATCTTTCATTCTCATATTTAAAATATACAAATATATGCTAACTATATACACATATATTTTAATGAATAAAAGTATAGATGGATGTTATCATCGAAATGATGTATACTTTATGTGACATACGTCAAGCCGGTTTGATACCAACAATATGTAGACAGATATACATTGCAATATGCATTCAGTTATGCAAAACTGAAATGTAACAAAAAAACTTTTATAAGACATATATTTTTTAACCAAGATGTGTCAGGTGTGTCTACTAATTGGCAACACTTTCATCTACAGTTTTAGTTCTATGTGTGGTAGTTTTTTACTAGATACATATCTATTTATGTCTCTTTTAAGTAGTAAATATCATAAAAGGTAAAAAACATCTGTTTGCAACACCATTGTTTTGTACAGTATTGATGTGTAACTACAACTCAGATACAAACATTGATATGCTTCATTAACATAGCCCTTAAAAAATGTCAAAAGACCTTTTGAGAATTAATGAATAACAAATATATAGTGGATCGAAACTTATAATGCGCTATCATTATCTGTTAATATAAGGCAAAAATAACTGAACCCTTAAGGCAAAAAATGCCTGTTAATATAAGGCAAAAATAACTTAACCCTATAAACTTAAAATATTGTATACGCATTCCTCATACGACGTAAGCATTAAGTAAGAATATTTAAATTTCAATCCCCAATGGGGGTTAAATAGGGTATAAAAGTTTGTATTCACTAAATAACTGCTAGGACAAAATAAATTCAATAGCTTTGGTTGAATTGAATCTAATACCTTTAAACGAACAATTCTTGTATTCAGCGATTTCGAAAACGGCTTAAACGATTTTTTGAAATTTTGTATACAGGGGGTTATGGGGGCGATAAATCGATCTAGTTAGGTTTTAATTTCAGGTTTCTTTTATTAATCGTATTTTCATGGAATAAAAAATCTATATCATTCCAATACAAAGTCAAATTCGCCAATATTTGCAAAATTATAATTGCTCAGTTAGGAAATCGGGCGTCTTGATACGCAAAAACCCGGGTTCAAAACTCTGTCCGATTGTTTCTTTACTTTTAGTTCCTTCTTTTGTGAGAAAACTGTTCCTGGAAGCCATACAGAAACAAGAAAAACATTGTAAATTGTGTCAAATACAATTCCAAAAGAAATATGATGTACCTACCAACAAAACACAGAGCAAAGTTCTGTCATCCAGGTACTATTTAATTACACACGTTTGTTTCCATGGATGGCGTTTACTTTGGAGAAGCAAAGCTAAAAATATATTTAACTCTTTCATTTTTATATATAAGAAAAAGGTAGTCCATATTACTCTCCATTCTCCAGACTATCTCCATGTATTTTACTGTAAATTTTGTGCCGCATTTTACTTCATTTTTGGGAAATTATTTTAAGTTATGAGTAGTTGAAATAAATTATAAAAGAAGTTTGTATAAACATGACAATGTCAATTTTTTCCTTTATGGCCGGTAGGAGTAGGTGGATCCCTGCCCGGGAAGGTTGTTGTAGAGAACTCTACAAACCATTATCTTGTTGAAAGTGACCGAGTAACGCTATGCTCGCCTCTTACGAGCTGTCTGTTAGGGAGGAAGATTCTATATCCTTTAACGGGGACCCTAACCAACACAGGGAAAAACTTTGGTTTTGTAGTGAAACGCACTTACGTTGATATTTAATTGTGTGTCTTGCTTCATCGAGTCGCACTATACTAATGTTTTTTGCGGGAGTTAGCAAAATAACTATTTCATTTTTGTTTACAAAGATAAACCAACATGGGAAAATAATATTAACACGGAAATATCGATCGTATGTGTATGTTAATAATAGCTAAAGCGGCAGTTCTTTTTTAGGGTTAACTATAATCTAAAAGCATATATTAGTTTAATTATAGATCGACTTCGCAAAAGGTCACCCGACCCTTTTCAAAGGCGGTCCGACAAATATAGATAAAGTAATGATTCTAAGGGTAAAAAATATAATTTACATAGAAAACCCAATGCTAACATTATGTGTGGCAAGTGAAACCCCGGCTCTTATTTTTCTATTCAAACAAGGTAATAACTCCTAAACGCATGAAAGGTCGCTAGACACCCTTCATTAAGGCATCCCACAAACGGTAAGTATATAAGTGTTAATGTCTTCAAACATAACACGACCCTTTTTTAAATATTTAAGATAATAGACGTTATTTATACCAAAGACATTAAAGGCATGTTGCCAAGGGTAATAAGGAGTGAAAATGTTTGACCTACCATTGAATCCACGATAATAAGAAACTAATAAACAAGATGGCAAATAAGGAAGGTTTTCCAGGTAATATAGATTGAATCAAAAAAGTTTTTGATGCCGTTTTAATGAAATTGAGTTTTTTGGTGGTTTTACTTATTTAGATAATAAAAATAAATAAATATCGTCAAATCCATATCACCTAAAGAATAGGCAGCCGTACATACGCACCCACAATTAACCGATTAGGATATTAGGTCTCATGATGTGCATATCGTGCACGAATCCGGATTTTCCTCACGAGGTTTTCTTTCAACGTAAGATCACTTAGAAAATGTAGTTAAGTTAGCATTAGCTAATTGGCACATTAAGGTATCGAACCTGGGCTAGCCGAGGGTGACAAAAACAAAAAAAAATTGCTGTTTTACTGTATTTAAATCGTCGCGTATTAAATATTTATTTTGGAGTTAAATAATCTAACGATTTTCTTGAATTTTTGTATTTAGACGGTTTCGGTGGCGATAAATCGATCTAGCTAGGTTGAAACTGAGAATGTTTTCAGAATATAATTTGTAATCATGTTTTCATCTAAGAAATACTCCGACAATATTAAAATAGTTCGGTCGGGAAATCGGGTTCAAATCTCGGCCCGATTGCTTGTTTTATATTATTCATATTTCATTAGTAAGTAATTTGCACATTCATAAGTAAATGTAATTCTAAAAAAACATTATGTACAAAAAAACATCAAGTAAAGCTCGGTCACCCTGGTACTAATAATAAAGATTGTCGGAAACGCGGTGAAAATTTCCCAGCTAACCATATGCGACTGAGCCCCAGGGTACATCCGAGAGCATCGCCGTATAAATCATTTGCAGTGATTAAACTCTACTAAAGCGACAGCCGTAAAGCCCGCGGTGCTTCTGACTTCTATTTCATAATTTCTCATACTATTGAGACGGATTTTGAATGATTTATGAGAATACTAGCGAAAGCCCACGGCTTCCCTTGCGTTTTGAGGTTAGTAAGAACTAGCTTTCTGCCCGCGGCTTCACCCGCGATCTTTAACATGTACCTTCTTGTCTGGATAAATTGCCCCATTCGGGCCCGGCTTCTTGTTAGCATCAATGAGCAGATGTTCCGCCTTTTCTCTTGACTTGGGCGCGGTCTTAATAGCTGTCCAAAACAAATAACCAGCTACGTTCATTGAAATCTACTAACAGCAATTGTGAAAGGGTTACGCACGAGACGACGTGGAGAAGTCTTCAGTACACCATGAGGTACAAGCTGCTAATAACGTAAATGGAGGGAATATATACTGAAAGGGAACGTTTTATTATGGTATTAGCTGTAACGTACAGAAACGTTATATTATGGTACTAGCTGTAACGTAAAAATAGTGTATAAATTATTATCTTTTTTTTTAATCAATTAAAAAGGTTGAAAAGTGTACTAAGCAGGTGGATTAAAGTTTCTATTTCCGAAAACAATTTCTAAGATTTATTCTATAGTTTAACGAAAGCGTTAATATTTTTTTGTGTTGTCCAAGATTTTTCCATGATAAATAATTATTTACAAAGCTTAAAAAGTGCAGTATCAAAAGTCTATGATCTAAACTTTGTTTATGTCTCGAAAGATTTTTTATTTTTTATTTTTATTCTCTTTCTGTATGTATTATTAATTATAATTCAATCCTTTATATATGTATGTGAGTATATTCATATTTATTTTGTATCATTGTATTACGTTAATCAAACCTAAAAGGTTTAGCTAAAAGGTAACACGATATTCATTGACTGTTAGGCGGTACGAAGTTCGCCGGGTCAGCTAGTATAATATAAACCAAATCTCCGATCACTTTCTGAAAAATGAGTAGGTTCATATAAAACACTAAGTGCGAGTAGAAAACGTGCACTAAGAGTTCCGACAGACGGATTGCAGAGTATTAGTACCTAATAGGGTTTTTACCCTTTGTATACGGAACCCTAAAAATAAGGTGAACCCCAAACGTACTGTAAAAGTGACCTTTAAGAGATGATATATATTATTTTCAAGATCTTATTCAAATTGGCAGCATTGTGACCATATCTATTTGTCCGGGTGTGTTGCCCATAAACTGCTATCGCTAGTTTATTAACTAAATTAACTGAATTAAGGCCGTCCATAGCTTGTTGGGGAAAGGTTAGAGAAATCGGCCACACGTGCTCATGTATTAGGCTGCTCTTAATTGGCCATTCGTTTGATTATTGTTAAGTAGCTTTCCGCCCGCCGCTTTACCCGCGTGAATATGTTTTTCCAATTTATAATACTATAAATAATCTATAATACTCTCATTTTACTGCTTTTTACGCCTCTGTAGTGTAACGGTACAGGTGTTGCCTGTTAAGACCGCTAGCCACGTAGAGTCTCGGGTTCAATTCCCAGGTCGGCCAACTTTTCTTAAATGTTTTTCAGATTTTTCTGCGTAAGCATAATATTACCCGGAATTGGAATGTGCCTGAAGTGGTGATAGACCTATCACATCAGAGCCCTAGTACCTTGGCTATTCGTGGGTGTGTTATTAGCACACCTTTGCCTACCCTTTCGGGGGTAATAGGCGTGAAGGTACTTTTTTACTGCTTTTTTTAAAGATTTATTACAGTAAAATGAAATATTAAAATATTCAATAGGTGAAAGGTTTTATTTTAGCATGAAGGTTATGTCACGGAGTTTTAAAGAAGATTGCGAAAATTCCCTTAAAAACACCACAATAGGGGAGACCCGTACAAAACCGGTTACCGGGGTAAACCTATATCTATCTCGCGAAATAGTTTCTCATTTTTGACACTACACTGGTCACGTGACGGCGCAATATGGATGAACTTGTCAACAAAGTTTCGTTAGTGAATGCTCGCGCGATTAAATTTTATTAGTTGTTTTTTGTTTTTTCGTGGAAAAATCTAATTTTATAGTGTTTTCTAATATTTCCTCAAAGTCATATGTGAAAGATTTGAATATGAATAATTTAAATGTTGACAGTTTTTATGTTTGAAGACTTAGACAAAGTATGGTAGTGTGCGTGGGGGCAAAAGCGTTCGGGGTGATATCGGGTATACCCGGTTATGTCCAGATGTACCCGATTATACCCAAGCCCAAACGTTATTCATAATCGTCCTTTTCATGATAATCTTTATTTAATTCTATTACAGAATTATCGAATTTTGCCCCGCAAGTACCTACATAAGCAAGAAGACTCGACAGTCATGGTCCAGCGACGCCATGGAACAAGCTATTGGGGCTGTTGCCAGTGGAAGGATGGGTTACAAACTAGCAGCGAAAACTTTCAATTTACCATAGAGTACCTGCATCAGAAAATCGTTTGAAAAAGTATAAGAATTGTCATGATTTAACTTCTGCAGTAAAAAAGGCTTAGAACAATTTAGGACGTTTTTTACAACGGAAATGAAAACACTGTTAAAGGAAAATATTTTATACATGGAATCTTGTTTTTTTGGTTTAACGTATGCTGGTATTCGATGTCTCGCTTATCAATTCGCTGAAACCAAGGAGGGTGATGATCTTATGGAATTCCGATGTTACAAATGTTAAAGGTGAATGCTTTGCTTATAGTTGAGTAGTACCCGTTTCTGCCCCAATGGAAATCCGATTTTACTCATAGGTCGGGGTAAAGCCGTAAAAATTAGAGGTTTGTAATTTTTATGATTAAAGGAATATGATTGGTCTAATTACTGTTGTTTTATAGGTAATGAGGAAAATAAAGACTAATATTGATTATTCTAGTGTTATTTTGTACCCAAAAGTCATAATTTTTAATCTGGCGGCCTTTAAACTTAAGGTCCCGGTTCTACCCCAGTCTCCCCTATGGTCTATACACACATGAGCAGCCGATGAAATTAGGTAGATCCCATGATGTGTCATGGGGCAAGTCCGTCGTCATATTTCTCAAATAAACTAAAAAAAATATAGGACAACTTACCCTACCTAGGAATCAAACCCGGGAGTTCGTACGTGCGTGCGTTGGTCGACCACCCAAGCGAAATTTCTTTAAAATTTATCTTTTGTTAATACACGGATAGGGTTAAAAGTAGATGGATTTCCTTGTTACAAATAGCGGCTGTTCGTACCTACTCACTACAGTTACGCCAAACATTTTGCGGTGAATTATCTATTAATTATATGTATAATAATAATCCAGGTTAAATTTGAATGTGTGTGTGTGTCTCCTGTCTGTGTTTTTTTTACCGTAAACATACACATAGAAGACTAGACGTTGATGAAATTTATTGTTGATTATTTTTAGGTAAACTATCTTACTTCATAGACTTTCAATTCAAAATGTTTTATAACCTAGAAAGTTGCTGTCTGAGACTTTGCCTTGATAACCAGCGTTGTTGTAGGTAATAGCCTATTAAATAGCTCGCCTCTTACGAAGTGCCATGCAGAGAGGCAGATAGTCTATGCTTTCCAGGGGACCCTGACTAACACTCAGGAAAAAATTATATTAAAGAAAACAATATTATAACAAGTAGATAATGGTGTTACCAACCCTGCGCTAGTTGTGTAAGTATACCAGGTACCCTGACCTCCAAATCGGAAAGTGATAGTGGCGGATACTGACATAAATGAAATACTAATCAATCAGATCGTAAAAACTATATTATTACTTAAACAAAAATTATCAGCAATAAAAGTTCCCATTATAAATAAGTACCCAAGTATTCTATGACACAGATCATATTTCAGAAAACGCATTCTTGGTGGTCCCAAGCCAAAGACCTTACAATATAAAACCTTTCCTTTAGGCACTTTGATCAAGTTTCCCTTGCCACACACCGCGCTTTTTTCATTGACAGTTGACAGATGCAAAATGGCGGACGCGAATAAAAACAATAACGGGAAGAGCTCGGCGATATGCAAAAATTTAAGGAATATAAAATACAGGAATAAAAGGGAATAAATAAAATAATAAAAAAATATAAATCCTGTCTTTTTGTTTTCCGCTCCTCGGATGGGCTCTCGATGTAAAAAAAGCGCCCGCTTCTAGACAGCCCGTCACTCGCGCTGCGAAGAACTGCGCATCTGAGAATTGAAGTGTATTTTTTTAGCTTAGGTAACTTATAACTAGCATTGAAATTTTGTCACTTTAAATACTTAAGTTGGAATATGTAAGTGTACTTATAATAAGTTTGATAATAATAAAAGTACTATGTATGACTAAAAAAATAGTCATGAGGTTTTAAAAGTGGGTACTTAACTTTACTTTCAGTTTGTAAAAATTGGCTTACTTTTTAGGCAGCAGGCAGAAAGGCAGCGAACAAGCTGTTGGCTCTTCTGATGGTAAGAGACAACTGTGGCATATAGGTACTTTAGAAATCACAGATGTTATAGCTGCATCTTAGTTGTTTGGTAAGGCTGTCAGGCCTGTTGTACACATGGTGTTGGGTTATCCCATTCTCTGTACCGGAAGATGAATTTATCATTGTGGCGGCAGAAATAGGTAGGGTAACCACCCTATATCAACCGATATTGCAAGTTGCTTCACAGCATTCGATCACTAATTAGTTATCGTGTTGGAAATGACCCCATTATACAGGGCACTCGAAACAACACGTACCCACGTGTTGTAGCAACAATAAACCAATATATTTGTTTTCAAAAACTACAAATAGGTATAGAACTTTTTTATTAAACACCTCGTTCTCTGATAGCGTACGGACATTAGACGTTCTATTGCTTTTGCATTCGAAAATGACATGATCAAAATAAAAACTAAGAAACGTAATGCAAATGGAACATTAATTTTGTATTGTAACTTATTGGTTCAACGGCGTAAAAACTTAATACTACAATAATTCTAAATGTAACGAGAGAGCTATGCATATATTATTGATATGTTTCTTGTAAGAGGATATCCTTATAATATGTAATCTTATAACCACAATAATTTTCCTTAAAATAACCTGTCTTACCACATATAACTTGCCTACTCCTTATTTTGTTGAAAAAAGAGGCGATTAATTTATCCTTTTTTGTATTTTGACGTCATATTGTCGCCTCTGTGGTTGAGCGTAGTCGTTGTCCTACTTTACAGCATGTTGCCCTGTATTCGATTATCGGGTAGGGCAATTTGTTCTTATGAGTTTTTTCAGTTTACCTGAAAAATAGAACTTTGCTTGAGATTGAATTTGTTCGCGATGTGGTGACAGACAAGCTACCTGTCACATAATTGGACCTAATATCAGCTAATCCCGTGGGTGTATCTGTACCCTTGCCTACCCTTTCGGGGATATGGGCGTGATGATATTTATTTTTATTTATTTAATAATACATAATATATTGTTATCAGGGGTTTGTATCTGGTGAACATTATCAAAATGATGGTTTCTATCAACCAAAGCAAAACATCTCATCGTCTTCTTCTTTATACGTATAACTTAAAATATGTTATTTAAAAATAAGCTGGTGTTGCATCATTCTACACGTAGAGCGTAATATTTCAAAGTGGGCAAAAGTACATTCGCGCTATAACTACGTAGGCGCGCACAGCGACCGGGACGACGCGGGCTTAAGGTACACGCTTGTTGGCATCGACAAAGCTATATTTTGAAACGAAATATTTATAGTTTTAGCTATGACTTTAAGGGAAAACGATTATGTTTATGATTTTTATATGATTAACAAATTTTATTCTCCGTTTAAAATGCATAGTACAAACTCGTTTTGATTAGCATCGTCAATGACAATACATACTATCAACAATAATTAATATATCGAAGTCACCTTTCTTTCATTGACCAAAAAGTTGGAAAGCGAAAAAGTTTTGATGTTTTGAAAGTTTACAAAAATCCATTTAAGACACGCGAAAAGTGCTAAAATTAAAAATAGCTTTGAATCTGATGCTTTGCTACATCTATGTATGGAAACCCAAGGTCTACGTTTCTATTCTCTCTTTTAAACTTTACCCTGTCTTCTACTATTTGTTTATTTGATTATTCATTTCCATACATGTCTTATGATCCACGGTATATAATCAGCGTTTTTTGGGCCGACAAATTTTCCTACCGATGATACTTTTTCGCTTTTCTTTTCTTATCTTATATGTAAAGCATTCTAAAAAATACAAGCTATAAAATTGTATATTTCAAGCAAATTAAGCAACCGTTACTTTACACAGAGGAGTGCAGCCGACCGTCGCGTAAGACAAGGATAGAGAATAAGACGAAGGGTTGCTCAGAGACTCATAAAGTACCGAGTTTATCAACGCCAACTCCATGCCAACGAAATACCGTTCACTATAGACGCGCACGCCTATAAAGTACTGCATTTAAAATACGAGCAAGAGAGATAAGGAATATATTTGAGCAAGTTGTATTATGTATTAAAAAATTATAATTGTACAGACTTATATATATGAAAAAATCGGGCATTTTTTGCTTGTTTTAACCATATAAGATTTGTTTATAAAAAATTTGCATTTTTAGAGCTAATTAGGTTCGAAGTTTAGGCCAGAGGTAGAGTTATTCCCGACCTCGAATTTGATACTTTATGGGAACTTCGTAACAATAGCAGAGAGGGGGGAGAGGCGCGCGCATGAAGTACCGTATTCCGATGTTCGAGGAGGTTGAGATAATAAATTGGTTACTTTATGGGCGCGTTGCCTAGAGAGGATATGCCAAGATAACAGTAACTTTCGTACGCCTGTAGTACTGTTATGTACGTATCAAGTATAACGTTTTTTTAGGACTTGCGAGTCCTAGAATGGGGGTTTATGCTATTTTCGGAAACGTCGAGTTTTTGACCTTTTGACGATATTTGTAAATTTATTTTTTATACTTATTTTTATTTATAAATTACATCCGTACGCCTGTTCCGTTTGGTGCATATAACATATTTTAGGTCTCGCAAAACTATTGAGTGAGATTCAGCTATTTTTGGAAATGTCAAGTTTTTGACCCTTTGACGATATTTGTAAATTATATTTTTATTTACAAATTACATTCGTTCGCCTGTTCCGTTTGGTGCGTAAAACATATTTGAGGTCTTGCAAGTCGAAGAGTGAGATTCAGTTATATTTGGAAATGATGAGTTTTTGATGTTTCGAGTACAGAGGAAATGGTATTTGTTAATTTTTTGTACACCTTTTTAATCATTTACGAATTAAGTTCGTACTGTCCTGTTTGATTTGTAAATAATTTGGACTTGTGAGTCCAAAAATGAGTTTTAGTTATTTTTGGAAATGTCGAAATTTTGACCTCATTAATATTGACTGCTGGTGTTGGTAGGTATGATTTTGATTTCGAGTTTTTGACCTTATGACTATTATTACATGCGAGTAAAAATGTGCTATATATTTTTTAACCGACTTCAAAAGAGCAAATTCTAGATTTGATCGATTGAAGGTATGTTTGTTACAATGTACGCGATTTTATTATTATTATTATTGTTCAAAAAATTATGTACAAAACAATGTACAAATGTGGACTTAATGCTACATGGCATTCTCTACAAGTGAACCATTTTCTCAAGTACTAGGTACCTAATACCTAATCCAATTTATTTATGGGATAAAAAGCGAACCAATACAAGGGTCTCCTAGAAGTAAGAGACAACCGTGGCCTATACATACCATAGATGTTATAGGTGTGTCGCTGTCCTGTGGCCGATACCCCGATAGAATAATATATAATTATTTCTCAATTTCAATGTAAAATAAAAAGGGTTTGCTAAGGACAACTAAAAATTAAAATTAAGTACGTCACTCAAAATTAAATATGGCGAGCTAGGACAATCGGCAAAATAATATGACGTCACTCTACGTGCAATATGGCGTATTACTAATTGCTTTTAACACATACCTACCTACAATATACGTAATATACGTATCGAATGAAATGATTTACCTACTGAGAATCGCAAAGTATAAAACAAATAAAAAGTATTTAGGTATTTAAATGCGCTAAAATTACACAAATTTTTTTTCCTTTTTAAATTTTTACTATCAAGTTACAAAGTCACTATGTAGTATGTACACAATTTATCCGTACTAATAATATAAATAATAGTTTAAAAAAACTATAAAACACGATTTTTATGCTTGTACAACTAAAAACTAGAAAATAATTCTAAGTTATGAAGAGTTCATGTTACAGGGGGAGAAAACCAAACTT
>DVZL01004902.1:0-12499 GCA_018236625.1 Lasaia peninsularis
TAATAGCCCCAATATTTTTTATAAATGGTGGCTACCCTGATCTGAAGCGTAAAATTCCACACCTACCACCTTGATGCGTGGCGCTCCTCAACCGTGCGATTCCTCAAGCCTTGCACATAAGGTCTAACAGCCCGACCACAGGGCAGCGGCGCACATACAACATCTGTGGTGTCTGTAGGTCACGGTTGTCTCTTACCATCTGGAGAACCATGTGCCTGAACGCTGTCTTATACTATAAAAAAAGGCATTTTTTGCCTCGTACAATGCCTATGTGAAACGAATTACCAGCGGCGGTATTTCCAAACGAGCATACTTACCTACCTACTTTACTAAAGGTAGGCAACGCACCTGTAATACCTCTGGTGTTGCGAGTGTTCGTGGGCGGGGATGATCACTTACCATAGGTGACCCACTTTGCCTCCTCTTATATATAAAAAAAGCGAACTGTCCTAATCGAAGAAAAAATATCTAATATGCCTAAATAAATGTTGATTTTAGTGATTATTTATAAATTGATTGCGTATTATTTTTATTACATAAGAACGTAAACAAGCAGACTGATTTCTAGATAGTAAACAATACTTGTCAGCAGACACCAATGATTTAAGTAAACACTGTCGTTTGGCGACATAAAAAAAGTAAGGCAATGGTTTCAATTCATTGCAGGACCCTAACATCCTGCCAATTCTCTTAGTTATTATATTATTCCACTACCAACACCGCAATTCCTACGCCATGTTGGTCTGGGTCCTCTGTATAATACCATCTGTATCTTTACTTGTAAGAGGCGAGCATAGCTTAATTGGATCAATACTAACATGATCACTGGTAGTAGAGTGCTATGCAACAACTCACCCGGGTAGGAGCTTAACCGCCTAACCCATTCCTGCCATCTTAAAGACATTGTCATGTTCCGGCCCGGAGGGTAGGGTTGATTTTCACGTCAGGTCTATTACCCGGGCCGCTGGACATCGACTCCGCTGTCTTATCCCATTACAAATTTCACAAAAAATAAGAACTAATGTAGATTATAAAATTTACAAGCATAAAATTATAGAGTCGTTAGCATGCGCTATTCATTTCATTCTATCAATCGTCTGTTTGCATCGTAGGAAATCAAATGGTTGGACCAATCGATCGCACCCGGATTTTCATTATTTACACTTATACTATAAGTTCAAATTATAATTTTAGCATTAGCTCATCCAATGAGGCCAAGTAGCTTTAACTAAAGTTAATTATTTATTCAATTATTACTAGCTGTGACCGCGACTTCTTCCGCGTTTTTATTTCATTATTATATTTTATACATTTCTAAAATAAAAGTAGCCTAAGCTATTCCTTATTACATCAGTTGTTTGCCAGTCAAAGTCCCGTCACAGTCGGTTCAGCCGAGATTAGCAAGTATAAACAGACAGACAGACATAAAGACATACATATAGACAGACAAAAAATTTAAAAAATATTGTTTTAGTACATGTACCCCGTAAACATACATGTTATGTATTTAGTAAAAAGCGGTTATTTTAATATCACATACAGACACTCCAATTTTATTTATTTTTATAGATAATAAAATAGCCTTTATTGACACAATATATTATGTAGGTTGGTACTATGTAGTTTATGTATATCTATGTATTATAATTATTGTAATGATTCGATCGATGATAAAAAACTACTAACAAACAGACGAAGTTGCTGACTAAATACATGTTGCTTATAAACATCAAAGCTGATGTTAATACTTAGTAGGTTACCAACCTTAGACAGGAAGGTTAAGCCTCTTACGTTTAGGGAGTAAATTAATACTTTAAATCGAATAACAACCATGGTGGGTGCTGATTTTGAAGCAGTGTGAAAAGCCATGGTATCCAAGAAAATTGCAAGACAATTCGAGTTAATTATAATGTATCATGGTGTTAGTTACACAGAAACCAACGCTTGCCTGTTACGAGTTACGTAGTTGAGTATTCGGCTTTTATTGTTCAAAAGGGCCCAGAATCAAAGAAGTACCTGATAGAAGCTTGAATACTCAATTATAAGTTATTTAAACACATTACATATATTTTTATTTCATTTTTGCAATTAAATAAAGTATTTTACTGATTACACTCGAATGCTTTATTTATTTGCAAAAATATGCTTTCCATAAGCTCCTTATGGAAACTCTACTTATGGAAAGCGTAAAAAAAGCTAAAAGATCTACCTGATGTTGGCCTTAATGCTGGATGTAAATGTGCATACGGCAATGGTAACTGCAGCTGCAGCAGTGGAGGTTCATCTCTGCAGCACCTATATAATGCAGCGACACAGCCTGCGCAAGGAGGTTCCTGCACTCTCGTGTCCACTGGTGATTCAGAAGTCCTATCATCCTTACTCAATATACTCTCGACACTGAACTTTAACTTCGAGGAATTCACATCACTAAATGAAGTCATTTTAATTCCATCAGCGTGAACAACCGAACCGCTCAGGCGTTACTGAAAAACTGAGCCTTGTGCTTTAATATCGACGCAAGCGCAACCAATGGGCGTGGCTAATTGAATGAAGCGTTTTCATTGGCTGATTGGTTTGAGGCGTTGCGTTTGAGTTGCAATGGAGAGCTTTCCAATACTGAAGTGAGTGATGGTACAGCACTGCAGTTGTTTACAATAAACTGCCTCTTAATGTGTTTTATATGACTTTGGAAGTAAGATTATTTTATTGCTGTTGGGTTTGCGTCATTTTCTAGTACAATGCTCGGTCTTAGTATATTTTAATTTGACTTAATATCATAAATTATGTATAGTATAGGAATGTGACGATACTACTTGATTGCTACTGAAATTATATAGTTTTTAGGCTTGCTCTATTATTATACAAGTATCTTACTAAGAGATAGGTAGAGTCCTGCAACGACATAGGTACCTAAATTGGTATAATTTTTTCAGTTTTCCAGCGCCGCTCTGTGATATTTCCCTTTTCATACCATAAAAACAATATAAACATGGAAATTTAATGTAGAAAAGCAATATCGCTACCATTATTAAAATGATAATGGTTTGAAAATACAAATCTCAACATATCGTAGTGGAATAATCCAGGTTGTTCTTAAAGTTTCCGCTTTCTATTCTATACTTCAACTTCTCTACTTTGCTCGATTTTTGTCATACCTACCTACCTGTGAGTAGGCATAAGTCTTGTTCCACGATAACAAGGCAGTTTTTATTGCATATGATATTATGCCAGCCATTATATTTAGTCTGTAAGCAAAACATTATTGCACACAGCAATCTTTGTTTTTTTATGGTAGGCTTAAGACAACGAACAGGTACACTGATGGTAAGAGACAGCCGTAGCCCATAGACACCATAGATGTTGCACGTGTACCGCTGCCCTGTGGTCGGGTTGTAAGACCTTATGTGCAAGTCTACCGACCCTAACCTTCGGACCGCAACACGACAATGTCATTATGGTGGCAGGAATAGGTAAGGCGGTGGATCCCTACCCGAGCGAATGCTGCACAGCACTCTACCACCAGTGGTCATGGTGGTAGTGACTAAACTATGCTCGCCTCTTTATGCTTGTTGTAGTTTATCTGTACTGCCCGTCACGTGAAGCTAGGTAGGTAGTAGTAAGGTAGGAGGGTACTACCTTCGAAGCAATACCATATAGAGAGCCGCGGCTCTATTCAGATCGCGCGCGATAGTGCTGTCTCTCTTACTCTCGAGGATCTATAAAAGAATTTCTTAATCCTGGCGGTCCTAATAAGAATAATGAGGAACTGTTTTCATATTATTGCATTGTCATTGGTCCTTGATAGGTGTGCAAAGTTTCAAATCAATCCGTCTGCTGGAACCTGGCGAAAATCAAGCTCAAAGATTCCGCTACATACATACATACATACATACATACATACGTACAACCCAAGCTAATAAAAGCGTATTAAAAATATGTAGGAATGTAGAGTTAATCATTGCCCAGGACAGAATTTTAGAGCAACATATAAATGCGTCTCTATTTCATATAATCATCGTATTAATGGATGTCGATATTTCTTACATAACCTCTCAATGTCCAGCAGTACAAAGTTCGTCGGGTCGGCTAGTTGATAAATTAAAACTTAACTAAATAATAGATCCATTCACTAAAATCTTCTTGTTTTCTGCATTCGTAATGCCCTAAAGGAACTGAGAAATATTTCAAAACCCAGTCACCTATATTCGTAAAAACGTTGCCTAGTTTAAAGCAAAACCTTGCACCTTCTTACCTAAATCTACATAAGACGTACGATTCAGGCTTTAGACTGAGCCGAAGCATTGAATTTTTCATGCAGAAGCTACGGGACGGCTTTTAGCGAGCGGCATTAAAGATAAAGTATGGAAGCGGTCTGGAAAATGCTGTGTTTAGTACAAACGTTTTAAAATATAACTACCGTTAATATGACGTGCTAAATGTTTTTTTAACCGACAAAACACGGATGAGGTTCTTAGTTCGGCTGAATGTTACTTTTTAGGATTCCGTACCCTAAGTAAAAGCCATATTACTAATCCGCAGTCTGTTTGTCACTAGGCTATATCTCATAAACCTTTATTTAACCGTATTTCAAATAACGATCTGACCTGATCAATAGTTATATTTAGATCGCAGTGAAGGCAACTAGCAGTCGCTCGATATTCTTCGGAATATCCACTTTATAATAAACATTAACTGTGATTTTTTTTTATTAAAACGTGAATCACAAATGCAAAAACGACACGATGATGGGTTTGAAGTATTTTTGCAGTTTTACTGCTTTGAAGTTATGTGCATTTTGCACTTAAATATTATTTCGTGGTCACTAAACCGTCTTTGGTTTTGGCTTGTACCTCTAGAATGAAGCGGTTAAACACAACTAAATAAAAACGATCACGTTTGATAACAGTTATCTATATCCTTGACAAAAGCCTAGGCTATTTTCGTAGACGATAGGATCGGCGCGCGGCGTCGATGTGTCTGGATGTAGCGGAAAGCCGCCGCGATTACAATTTAAGGGGTACACACAATGTCGTTGTTATATTCGATGAATATTAATTGTTGGTCCTAAACCCAAGACTAAACAAATTTTCTAACAATAAAATGGTTTCTTATGAGCTGTGGATAAGAAATTTAAGATGAATAGCATTGCTCGCCGCGGTCTTGTTCCTGTATTGGCAGTAAAATAGCTAGCAAACTTATTCAGTCTACACAGATAACATTTAACTATAAATTAACAATAGTACTATTTTACGTATCGTTTTAATTTTTTTATCAATTTTTCGAACACTTATTAATTATTAAAATATTTGTTAACATTAATAATTCATAGAAAAAAATATACTATGGATTCGAATTTCAAAACACGAAACAAAGAAGCGAGCCTTGGTGGCCTAATGGTTAATGCTTCAGACTCCCATTTAGGTGCAAACCCCGTCATGCACCAATGAGTTTTTTAATGTTTCCCGAATTACGGTAAAGAAAAAGAGAGAGAAAAAGAGAGAATTCGACGTACTCAATGATTGGGCCTGATTTATATAAATCCTGGAACTATCTAGGAACCCTGGACGAAGAAGAAACACGAAACAAACAAGCACTGACGCTATAAAGTCAGAGATAGGTAAAAAAGATAAACAGGAGTAGTTGTTACGGAACCGTACAACCTAGATTGCTGTAATTAACAATTTAACACTAAAATTATGTAACTTGTACACTTTTGTACTATTGTTTATATCTTAATGAGTGCTTTTGTTTAGAAACTATTATTCGCGTAACTTGTTCTCAACAATGCGTTATTCCTTTTAAAAATTAATTTTTAGATTTACCTTACACTTATTTTTACATACAATAACTTTTTGTTGTGTAGAAAATTACTTTTCTTTAACTAAAATGTTTTTAAATCAGCTGTAACCCACTGGCATGTTTTCTAAAAACATGCTATATCATATTGAGTTCACTACAATACAAATCGCGGACACGACTTCATCCGCGTTCGAATTCGTTTAACTATAATAGAAGTAACAGCTGTATGTTAGTGAAGGTATCTTCAAAATCGTCCCGGCCGTTCATTTTCAGGAGCAAATGGTCAGTAAAACAAAAAGGCTTTAGTAAAAAGCTGTTATTTTAATTGCAAAGTCCTGATGAAATTGGTGTTTTATAGAAAAGTGCAAGTGGTATTTAAAAAGTATAAATTAAACAAACTCTTATTTGGTAAGTAGCCTAGTGCCGATACCTTAATCGTAAAAAATACAGTAGAATGAAACCTATCGCAAAAAATAGAAATATTTGTTTGAAAAAGATAAAAATAAAAAACAAAAATTTTGAGGTTATGTGGAAAAATCTGGATATAGAAGTTGTAGATCTTTTTATTGCCATTGAACTTTTTTACCTAGGACTTAAACTTTTGCTGGAAATAGCGATATAACCCAATTTTTCCCTTAAAACCCCAACCCCAAAAAAATTTACACCCCCCCACTCTCCCCGAACTCGAATCGAGCGTAATTTATTTTTCCTTCCATTTTTATTATATTATCCTTTACCAATAGGACTGATTCTATTATAATTTTTTTACGTCTCAATAACTATTATCGGCTCTAGGATAGCCTACTAAAAATAGGAAGCTCTTGAAGACAAAATAATTCGTTTTAGGCTTTGTGTTTAAATTAGTGTGTTTCTATCACTATTCAAGGAGTATTTCATCATCATCGTCAGCCTATTTTATTGATTAAATTAAATGACTAATTACACTGTTTACAACATTGGCTGAGATTAGATTTTTGTTCATAATGACGAGGGACTTGACACTAACATCATCTGCTAATCGTGAGTGTATAAATATACCTCTGCCTACGTCTTCGGGGAAATGGGCGTGACGATATTTGTTAGAGCAGTTAATCTGCACATCCCTTAACAATGTGAAAGGTGACAATTAGCTAGTAAGTAATATATGTAGACGGAAGTAATCGCCATTCAAGTACCGTTGACGGATTTTGTCAAACGGGCCGGACGTCACGGGTTACGTCGTGGAATACCTAGTATATCCTCGAGACTTGAAGCACTTATATATTTAGGATACTTTCCATCGTCGGCACTTCGTGGAATTCCATTGTATATAGACTTTTTCTATAAAACATCCACTGGTACTTTTCCACAATATTTACAAAAAAAAATTTAAAAATTGAAAATATATAATAATATAAAATATAAATGTGGAATAGTACAAGTCAATGTTTTAAAGAAAAACGTGCACATACTTATAGATTTATACCATACTAGCTCTATCCGCGACTTCGTTCGCATTTGAATTTAAATTAATAAAGGCAGAAGTTACTCCTTATCAGATCACTGGCAAGTCCAGTGAAAGTTACGTCAAAATCGGCCCAGCTGCTGAAGAAAAGTCGGAACAAATGGACAGACGATAATTAAAAAAAATGGTATTTTGGTTGCCTACCACTTCTAAAATAACTGGACTGTAATTTGTTTTAAATTAAAAAGGTGGGTACACATCATAGTTTTTCATCAAAATCAATTTAGTATGTGTTACAGCAATCACAAGTACATTGGCGCTGAAATAATTAAAATACCGGCCAAGTACGAACCGGATTCGTGCAAGTCGGTCGGGGGTCGGGTTCCATATCATCTATAGAAAACGGCTATAGATCACGTTTGTTGTACGGTACTCCAATATAACAAACGTGATCTTTTGCACTTTATATACTTATCTAGTTTATTCTGTTTTAGTATTTGTTATTGTGACCAGTGAAAATCTCACATGTCTAACACGCTTTACGAGATACAGCCTGGTGAAAAACAGGCAGACAGACGGACAGTATCTAAGTAATATGGTTTCGTTTTTATCGTTTAGGTACAGAACCTTAAAAAACGTGTAAAAGAGGTAAGTAATCAGCAGCTTGCGTCTGGAAGCTCATTATAAGTGATGTCAGCACGCCCATCAAACCCGTCGCGGCCAACTACTTAAACCCCTGTGTTGGACAAGCTCTCACAGTGGATTTACTCGACATTTCATGCATCGGTTTTAAAATTATTTTCCGACAGGCTGGGAGGTGGGATTTGCTGACTTTTGAGGCAAGACTGGATTTTTTTTTGAGGCAAGAGTGAATCGGCTGTTTCAAGGTAGGCATGTTCTATCTTGCGCCGCACCATCACTTAACATCAGGTGAGATGGTGGTCAAATGCATGCTTGTTATCTATATCTATAAAAATAAATAAAATTGGAGTGTCTGTATGTAATATTAAAATAACCGTTTTTTACTTAGTGCATTTGTATATTTACAAAATACATATACCAAAAAAAATTTTTTTAGAATTTTTGTCTGTCTGTTTGTACGCGGTAACCTTCGAAACAGCTGGAAAAAGTCACCTGGTAATATATAAAAATCAATGCAATTAAATAACAAAAGAAATGGCTCACCTATTCAAACCAAATGTTTAGGCTTTGTTCGGACTATTTAGTACATGGTTTATGTGAATTTTGAACAAAATCGGTAGAGTAGTTCTTCATTTACCACATTTTTTGTAAAAAATATTTTCAATAAATGGCGGGTCATTTTGCAAATGCGGATTGTGCTGTCAAATTGAAACTTTTTCAGTGTTGACAGTAAAATCATTTTGTCATTCCTGCGGTCATTTCATTTTGGACGTGCTTCGATTAAAGTAAATTGACAGCGATATATTTTTTTAATATTTCATTCTATACGTAGCGAAGCATATACCGCTAGTGAAATATAAAGAAATAGTTTCCATAATTTGCATCTTAAGTAATTTTCACACCAAAATAAAAATTATGATTATTATTTTAAGTTTATTCTCAGAGCCATACAATTATTTTTAAATTTTTTTATTTTAATTTAAAATAATATCTTGATTAATAGTTTAAGATCTTAATTTGATTCTAGATTTGATAGTTTTGTTAAATTCACAGTACCCTCAGTCTAAAAAATTTGAATCTGGTGGTTAACGTCTTCTAATTATCATAGTAATTATTATTTTAGGTTTATTCTCAGAGCTATACAATTCTTTTTTTAAATTTTAAAATTATGATTAAAAGTTAAAGATCTTAATTTGATTCCCGACTTGATATTTTTAATGATTTCATTTAAACTATCAAGATGTTTAAACATAAATAGATGTTACGGAAGCCTTTTCCAAGATACAAACTAATGTAAACGTATATTATACTGTGGATGTGGTAACAAAAATTTAAAACCTAACAATACATATTTTAACAATACTACAATGAATATATACATAGAACAAAACATCTTTTGTGTGTGATAAAAAAATACCCTATTAGGCTAAGGTGGTCAAGACTTCTAAAGACGTGCCAATAAATGGGGCGAATCGCGTGCGTCATTATTAGTTTTACCAGTATTCCCATCACTAGCTTTGACGTCACATCATTACATAGCAAAATGCGAACAAACTGTCGGACGAATCTCTGTAAATTGTGCACGTATTAAATTCTTTTAAAATTACAATTCACTTTTAATCGTTACAAGACAGATTTAGAACTACTAGCAAAAGAAAAAAAAACTAAATATAACGAGGGTGAAAATTAGTATTTATTTTCTCATACTGTTGGTAATACTCATTACCACACTAATCAAGTGCATTTTTTGAGATTATATGCATGAGGGGGAATTTTTTCGACACTCATTCAAAAACCGTCTTATAAAATGAAAGAAAATGCCGAAAGTACTTAGTAGTATTTTACAAAAGGTTATGAGAGAGTTTAAAGTAAAAATAAGTCTTTACGTATGGTAAGTAAACAATTAAATACAACTAGCTGACCCGGCGAACTTGTTACCGCCTGATATTGACAGCTAATAACAGGTTATATTGGAAAAATTCAAATACTCTTTTTCAGTGTTCTTTTATACTTTCCTAGTTTTATTTCTTTATAAGAACCTTCTGACAATTATTAACACAGCTAAAAAAATATTTTTTCTATCCGATCACAGGTGATGTAATGGCCAACACAACAACATATTTAACACATGTCAAAAAAGCATTAAAATTGCCAAAAAGTTCACACAGTTCTTACATAAGTTATATTAATAAAGTGATACCCTCATCATGTCAAAAACACCCCAATGTTGTAACACTTAATAAATTCACGTGTGTTCGAGCACTAACCAATTGCCCTTTTTGACGTCTTATTCACGCATGTCAGTGTCAGGGGTAGCGGGTTCGACGTGGGGCTCATATAAAATGCATCATGCGTTCCAATGACACGCGTCGAACATCTTCAGGTGGAAGGGTGTTTCATGCTTATCATGTTTTTGCATATCAATATTTTTTGTATATTTTTTTAATTTTAACCAACTTTAAAATTTGAGTTCTCTTTTCGTCTGTGTGTATTATTGTTACGCGATTACTCCTATTGTAAATGGTATTTTGGGTATATAGAATCCTCACATGTGGTCCTATATAAATATAGCAATAGATTTAGCACTTTTTGCGATATAAAAGTAGTTAAACGTCTATTATCTAGGCGACATGTTAATGAAATAGAAGTCGGACTTTATTATATTTTTTCTTTAATGACATATTTATTTAATCTTCATTATAAAAATTGTATCATTAAAGTCACTTTGAGTCTGTGTCGTAACGTAATATTCAAAATACAAACCTATGTTATAGGAAAACGAAACAAAATATTGATTAAGTTAAAAAAAGATCTTAAAGGTGACTTGTAAATCTCAGGTGTCATTTTCAATTTTAGAATTCATCAAGATCGAACGTCATCCAACCATAGCTAATAGCTACAAATCGAATTGCGTTTATTCTGACAGATGGGGCAGTACCATTTGGAGCGATGACAAATTTGCGATATTACATGCGGATTAATGTCCATGCACCGTTTTTTAGGGTTAAATTGTCTTCCGAATAACCCTCGCATCCATGTTCACTAAATGAGTAAAAAACAACTCTAAGTTTTAGACTGACGGTCTAAATTCTTTTGTTATATTATCAGAAATGTTGTCTATTGTTTTGGATGGATGCTGAGATCGCAGAGGGTGATTCCCCAGGCTAGATGGCATCCGTACGATGGTTATCATAATCCCTCCATTGACATCATGTGATGACACATGTCGTGCAGTTGTGTTCTAAAATTTTCGCTTTAAAAAAATATATTTTTTCACGACTCTCAAATGTGTATGAACCTTAACATGTGCGTCGTAAGGGTTATAAATGATGAAACTCAATTGAAAATCAAATTTGCAAAGCCTGGGAAGATATGGCATGGATAGTTCACAATACGTGGACTTTTGTGTGCTTATGAAGATCAGTCCAGTGTTTACGTTTGGTCTTTAGTTCATTCGATCTATTTGTTCAAGTTGTGTCAAGAGTTTGATTGTTTTATTAATTGCTTTCGACTATGTATACAACAAAATAAACTATGTATGTATATAATAACAACTGAATTACATAAACGTTATTATAACATTGCAGAATATGTAGATGGTAAAAAAATGCTTAGATCAATTACTCTTCTTACTAATCCCTTTTATTGTTTTAACGATTATATATTATATACGAGTACCATTAATGAATTAAGAAAACAAGAATAAAAATAAGCCCATTGAGTTTCTTAAGCCGGATCTTTTCAATGAGTCGCCGCGTTCCGAATTATATAGACGCGTCACAAAAACCGCTTATTAGCTCTATTAGGTATATGTGAAATAAAATATTTTCTATTATATTCTATAATTCGTAATATATAAATCTCCTTGTTCCAAATAGATTATTATACACTATTATTTTTTTCATATTACTTCATACACGCAATAAGGGGATGGGAGTAGGATCAAAAAAAGCGTAACAAGACCTCTCTCGAGACTTATTCGACCGGAGTTCACTATAGATCCCTAAGGTCGATTTGATAATTAAAAATTAAAAACCTAAAGTAAAAAAAAGTTAGAATAGGTTTGCTTGAACTTGCTTGCTTGGCTTGGACTTGAATCATCTAGCTTACCGACCACTAACTAAAGTTATGGCAGCATTAACAGCAAGGGTTATTCACCATCTGCTGACTTCTAAAAATACTAATATCAGTACAAAAAAACTAAAAGGGCATAATTCGGAATTAATACATCGAGCCCTTCGCAATTACGATATCTAGGATGGAACAAACTGCAAAATCATAGAAAATTACAGGATTCCAAACAAGTGGCACAAAGGACCCCTCACGTCAGCGAAATGTTGAGCACCCGTAATGGGGACAAATTTTAATATGGGGTGCACTGAGCTTTTAAACAATTAGAAAAAATGGATGCGTAGTAGACGGGGATCGGAAAAATATATATTTTTTGTAAATGAAACTGTTTAGTAACATTAATTCTTCACAATTATAATTTAAACAAAATAAAAAAAGAACCGACTTGGATGTTTTGTTGTTTTTGTTTTTTCCCCGTGTTGGTCCGGGTCTTCTATGTAGAATAGACCAACTGCCTTCCTACCAGGCAGCTCGTAAGAGGCG
>DVZL01004903.1:0-12498 GCA_018236625.1 Lasaia peninsularis
GATGTTAGTGTCGGTTTCTGTGAATTGACCTGCGAATTATTTAGCTGACCATGTTTTTCTTGAGTAGGCTTTTTGCATCGGTAACCGATATCCACGCGGGCGAAGCCGCGGGCGTCCGCTAGTAATGTATAATTGATTTTTAAAATACATAATTAATCTTTATTTTAGAAACTATGATAGTTAATATATTTCTATAGCTACCGTCTTGACTGAATTCTGTTTAGAAATATATTAAAGAATAATTAATTTACAAATTATGATAGGAAGGTGGGAAAAAAATAATAAACTTCAATTAAGGAGGTTCTCAATTTTGTATGTATTTTTACTACATTTGTTATGGAATTACTCCTTTAATTCTTAAATTCTCAACATTTTTAAAGATCATTTGTTGTTTTAACGACATGTCATACTTCAAAGGTGATGTTGTATAATTTTTTGACAAACAATTCAGCATTTTTGAAATATCAATAAAAACAAAAAATATAATTTATCTAGACGACATGACTACGAACTTAAAGTCAGATTATTGCAGTTTTACTGCATATTTCTCATTTAATAACATTGAAATTTGTATTTCTTGGGAACAGCCTGCTATACTATCTTACGAAATAAAGCGAAATTCACGACCGCAAAGCATAATAGATATTCCTAGGTTTATGGGTGAACACTAAATTTATAATTCCGTGGGGCCGTAAGGTTTTATGTTTTAATACCTTAATCCTTTTGTTGGGGTTAATTAAACCCTTTATTGGTCATTTGGTGCTTTAATGATACCTCAAATTAATGTGAATATAGTTGCTGTAGAGTTTCATGTTATCCTTTTTTAATTTTCAATCGATTTTACAATCCTTAGAGAGCTTTTCAGTAAATCATTATTACACCAACTTCAAAAGGAGGTTTTAATTTGACTTAATCTTTTTTAGGGTTCCGTACCCAAAGTGTAGAAATCGCAACCCTATTACTAAGACTCCGCTGTCTGTCTGTCTTTCACCAGGCTGTATCTCATGAACCGTGATAGTTAGAGTTTTGAAATTTTTACAGACTACATATTTCTACTGCCACAATAAAAATGGGTGCTCCCATACAACAAACTAGATTTTTGTCACTTTTATAGATGTCACGAAGCCCTTTATGCGCCAGTCCAAGTCGAGCTTGACTGTTTTTTTTAACTAAAATAATAATAATAATAATGTATTGCAGGAAATACGGTCGCTTCATTAAGTTATTATATTAAATAAAGTACTATACTATTTTGCCATTTTATGGCGTACAATAACAAGGAATATGCATGTGATTTTTTATTTTTTTAAACAATACTTCAAGTAATTATATAACAAAAAAAAAAAATTTAACACTTTCAAAATAGAGCTTAATAAGCTAAAAATATCCAAAGTATCATCATTTTAGGAAACCGTTATTTTATCGTGACGTCACCGTCCACCGGAAAGTGAGAACAATAATTTGTTAACGAAGTGAAATTAAGTGAAGTGTTATTACACTTCACTTTATTCATTTCACAATATATATTATAAATATTTTTGTCCCTATTTGCGAAAATTTTCATATTATGCCCAAAAATGCAAAAATAAGGATATCAATTGACATGGCGTTGACAGTGGATCGTGACGTCACGTCATGGCGATGCGTTTTCGTAATTTGAGAGGAAATTTCAAAAATACTCTTTTTAAAGAAATAATTTTATTAATAAAACTTGAATATTGTCAAGAATATTTATGTGGGTTTATTTATTCGGTAATAAAAATTACACTTTATTTTTTAGGCCATATTTTCAAGTGTCACATGCATATTTCCTATTTTCAAGTGTCTATTTCATTGGTTGGAAATGTATTAATAAATCTGTATTTTTAACCGACTAAAGATTTTTACTTCAATG
Organism: Lasaia peninsularis; assembly: GCA_018236625.1. Taxonomy (NCBI): domain Eukaryota; kingdom Metazoa; phylum Arthropoda; class Insecta; order Lepidoptera; family Riodinidae; genus Lasaia; species Lasaia peninsularis. The sequence continues at coordinate 1,895 of DVZL01004903.1, forward strand.
TTTATGTATGTATGATTCTTGGCTAAAGGGCTGGATTGATTTTAATGTGAGATATCTTAAAAATCATTGAAGCCAATGTACGAAAATCTTGCACTGTAATATAAAGTTTAACTTACAAAATTCTTTTTACAAAGTTTTTTAGACTATTTTTAGGGTTCTGTGACTAAAAGGTAAAAACAGGGCTCGATATATCACTGTTTATATTACTAAGCTCGCTGTATGTCATGATGTATCTCATGAACCGTGATAGCTACAAACTTGATCGGTTTTTTAGAATTAGATACTGATCATTTACACTGTTAAGTGATTTCACAGAACTGTTTTCTCGATTCTCATTCCTGTGCTTTTCTAAATCGATCTCTAGAGCAAATATTTTAAGGAAAATTGTAATATTTTATATAGGTTTATTTCTACACTTTATTTATAAGGTATATCTCAAATTTTGTGATTTTAATAAATTTTATGTATATAACGTATAATTTTATTTTTTACATCTTGTTGCCTTTAATGAACACTTGTGTCCACTTGGTAGGTAATCCCAAACATTGCCCTGTTCCAGTTTGAAGGTTAAATTATCCGATAATCTCGAGTAAAAGCTATTTAGATATACTTCTATTTTGTACATATCGTGTAAACGCAGTAAAAGTGCAAAAACTACGTATTTTTATCATCAGGGCATCGAAATATTTTTCCGTCGTTTATATTTCTAAAGCGCTGAACCAATTGTCGTATATTATTATCGGAAAAAATATTCTACAATTTTATTGATTAAATCCGGTCCGGATCCCCTGTGTAGAGCCTATCGGCCATCCATACCATCGGCCTATTAACTTTAACCGGCCGGTTAACTGGGTCACTTCTAACATGACCACTGGTGGTAGAGTGCTGTGCAGCATCTCGCCCGGGTATCCACTGCCTTGCCTATACCTGTCGGTATTACGATGTTATCGTGTTCCGGTTCGGAAAGTATGATAGTCGGTAGATTTGCATATCAGGCCTACTACCCTGGCCGCAGGTCAGTGACGCACCTACGACATCAGTTGTATATATGAGTAATGAGCCACGGTTCTCTTACCATCAGGAGAGCCGTGTGCTTTTTCGTTGTCTTATCTCATTAAAAAAATACGAAACATCTAAGTTAGGAAGTTGTTATAAAAAAGTGGTTGTAGTAACCACAAAGTTACTACAACCACTTTTTACATTTGAATACGTACATTTTTATGGGATTGGGAAAATCAGTAAGAAATATACGTCGCCTATAAATAAATATTACTGGACAAATTACACAAATTAATGTAACCCCAAAGTAAGCAAATTATATGCTTGTATTATGGGTGTTAGACAACGATACTAATACATAGAAATACTTAAGATACAAGAATTTTAATAAACACCCAGTCCCGGAAATAAAGACATTCATGTTCTTCACACCAATGTATGTCCCCGTTGGGAATCGAACTTGTGGTAAAAAATGGTAACGGTGCGTTGCGAACACGAGCCTAGAATAGACCATCTTTTGAATAAATTTATAGGTTAGTATATTCTCCGGACCAGACATTAGGGTGGCAAAAATAGGTAAGATGGTGTAACAATGAAGCGAGACTTCTCAAAACTACCATTTTGTCATGGTCACGTGATCACGGTGTTAGTGCCAACTAACCGACTTTGGCCTCTATTACTTGGTAGGAAAGTAGTTGCCTATATTCGAAGTATACAAATAAAAGAAAACTCAATCCCTTTGTACAATATTTATTACAATTTCTTAGATATACATTTTTACATTAAATGCTAAAGTTAGAGCAGATTAAATTTTATCGATATCGATATTTCATATCACTTAAGTAGCTGTTTAAGTTACAAACGTTTGGACCACTTAAGTAGCTTAGTAATTGAAAGCAAGGTATAAAAATAAATTCGATTTTTATAGATTATTAATTAAACATTATTTAGATTTATTAGAAACTGACGATGTATAACTTGTACTGCGTACAAAATTGAACATGTATATAAGGCTTGCAGAGTAGACAAGTTAGATACTTATATCTAAATTTAATGTAATAAGGCTAAAGATTTTTTTCGCCAATCTCTGGAGCTACCTGATCTTCTTGCATTCGATAATCCAAATCTTGAGAAATTTGGGTTACATGACATCACCCACATCGCCATTATCATTGACATTAGGGGCATAGCGATTTTACGTAAGTATAAAATGTTAATATAAATATCAAATTCCGATTAAAATGAGAAAAATAAAATAGCTCAATGAAATTGGTTTCGTTGGCTATTAATAGAATTAACATACAACTTAAGGAAAAAAGCTGTCTGCAATTTGTTTTGCGCAGTCTTATTCAAATAAAAATAGTGGAGAAATTAATTAAATCTAGTAAATTGATAAAACGTTTTTCTTTGCGCAAAAGACTCATTTTGTAAATAATAAAGAGGAGACATTTTTGAGGTAATTGTAATTAATAAAACTTTTCATTTATGTTACAGCACCTCTATTGATTATACACATCTGCTATTCGAATCTTGGTAAATTATTTACTATTATACTAGTAGACGCAACTCATTCATCAGTAAAAAGTCGAATAGTTCTTAGAGGCTAGAGGGACAAACTTTAAATTTAGACTAACTTCATTTACATTACGCCTTATTCTCTATATTATTTTGAGCTTCCGCTTTTCTCCTTCTTCTATGTATCAAAGGGACGAAGCCCCATAATGAAGCACCTATAACTAGAATAATTCCAAGAGTTATAAATAAAGATTTATACGATTGTGTATATTCGAACCAAAAACCACATACTGGCGGACCAATCAATTGCAAAATTCCATTCACAAATAAACTTATACCATACGAAGACATAAGACGCTCTGTACCTAACATTTCGGTCATAACTAAAGCAGTAACGCCAACGTTAATACCAGACGCCAAACCAAAAATCGAACAAAACACGCTAACAGCAGAATACGAATGTACCAATGGTATCATAGCTAAGCTTATCCCCGATAATAATAACCCAGTTATAAAGAAGTATCTTTTCGGTGTTGCCACAACATCAGACAAAGCAGATCCTCCAATCCTGCCAACTAAATCTAAAGCTGAAATTATCGATAGCAAATATGCTCCTCGTGATTTATCGAAACCACATTCTTTAGCATAAGACGGTACGAGGATAATAAAATTTGTATAAGATATCGCACAAGTACAATTTGATATTAAAATAACTAAATATATTGGATCTTTTAGCAACTCTATATCGAAATATTTGCTGCGTTCTTTAGCACCATCATTCGGAGGCTTTTTTTTGCAACCACAACAATAAGTGATTGGTGCTAAACTGTCTGTTACGGATTTTAAGCTAAATTGTGACGCGAACTCGCTTGGTTTTTCAAACGCCGATAAAGTGGAACCATGAAACGGCGTAGACATATATTGGAAGCTAGATGTAGAAGGACTGCGCTTTGGAGTTTTTGGCACAAGGAGTTTCTTTCCAAACGCCTCTTGAGAATTTACTCTGCTGGTCTTGCCTTCTGGAACTGACTCTAAGAGTGACGGATTGCTTGGTAAATGATTTGAGATTTTACTAGAAATGTGTTGCAAGCCGTGTTTCGATGAAGCTGGAGTCGATATTTTCCTGATTCGATTATCGACATGCGCCACTTGCGCCGCACTAGCGGACCGTATGAAATCGTTTCTGATAGGTGAACTTCTGTCGTCTAGTGCTGCGTTAGACCTTTGTTTGAATATCGGCGGCGAGCCATTTCCAGTTGGAGTGTTATCCTCCGATGTGAAAACTAATTTTGGATTATGTAATTCAGCTATTTCATCTGGATCCTCTTCTGCGAATGCTTCCAGCTGTAACAATAAAATAAAGATGTAAAATTATTAAGTTACTTATATTTTTTAAAGTTTAATAGAGATATTTGAATTCGACTCCCACTTGGCTGTTTTTTTTTATTAAAATTAATATTTACAAAAGGCATTTATTATTTTAAGTGATCATCTTTGCTTGATATTGGAGGGTGGTCAAGAAATGAAGATCTGTTCACACATATGTCTGCCTCTGTCAGTAATAGAACCCAACTTGGTGATTGTAAAACTCACCAATCAACCAATAAGGTACTTTCTTGAAATATAGTGATAAAGTATTGTAAATGGCGTGAAGATATGTATGTATCTTCACGCCACGTCCCTTACGGGGTAAGTAGAAGTTATCGTGGGCCAAGTGTCTCTTCATACAAAATCGCTGGTTTCGGAGAATCTTGGCACCACTTTTAAATACTAATAAATGTTTTCATGTAACAATTACTTCAAAGCTTAATCTATTGAATAATTACTATTATATAGGGAAAAATAAACTACGCAAGCAAAAACTAACATATTGAACATTTTGAAGCATTTTGAACTGATACTTTTTAATTAACTGTTAAAAATCCCAAAAGAAAGGTATATTTATATTTTCTAGTCTAGTCGGAGGGTTTATCGACCTGATAAATGTTACAGGTGGTTGTTATGTGACCAGGGTATCCAGCCTAACATGCAAGTCCTAAAATTGTCATGGCGACAAATATTGCGGTGGATTCCTAACCAGACAAGTTGCTGAACAGCATGTCACCACTAGCCTTTTTGGTGATTCGAGTATAGAGGCAGATGGCCTATTCTACATAGGACCAAAACCAATGCAAAATGATGCCTTAGACACAACTCACATTGGCGCAGAGTCGAAGCGACACGGCACGTCATATTTTCTGCCTAAAGCATATCAGCAGTGTGAGTGGCGCCTTAGATAAATTGGAAAACTTATACGAATCTATATATACAAAAATGAACAGCTAAATGTGTTGCTAAGCTTAAAACTATGGCTAATTTGGTTGATTTTTTGCTACGTTCGATGAATTCTGAAGAAGGTTGTTGTGAAAAAAATACTGGGAAAATTTTAAGGAACATAGACAAAAATACGGAAAAGTGCTTTCATTTTTTCCATATAAATTTATTAGCCTTTCCAAGTCAGGCGGTACGAAGTTCGTCGAGTCTGCTAGCACCTTATAAAATGAATACTACTAACAATACAATATCACCTCTGATCAAGCGTAGTCGGTGTCCGATTTTAATACACGAGGTCTAGGGTTCGAATCCCGGATCTTGTTCTATATTTTTTTAGTTTATCTGAAAAACACAACGTTGCCTGAGATTTCATTTGTGCCCGAGATGGCGAGAAACTTGCCACCTGCCACATAATAGGACCTAATATCGTCGGCTAATGTTGGGTGCATATGTACTCTCTGCCATCCGTGTTATTATTATTATTACTACTAACAGAAAATTTAAATAATATAACTCAGATTCATACGTGTTTTTTAGATGAGCTAAGAAAAAGACAAATTAATATATTTTTTTATTATATTATACAAAATAAAATTCGTTTTATTTAACAGATAAAAAGAGAAACAGGATTTACAATATCATAATTATTTAATAAAAATTATAACTTGCGTATTATTGGACTTCAATTTTAGCAAAATTAAAAAATATTTTCGAACTCAAAATCTCCCATATATCTATATAAAGAACGTTGTGTTAGTTAAAACTATTTATGACTCAAGAAAAAAGTCTACCCGAGACTGAATTTTATTATTTATTATTTTCTTTGGATTTATCTTCGTTCGGAATAGTATAATAACCATTAAAACTTTGCAAATTTAAGTAATTAAAAATTACAAATAACGCTGGGACTGACTAATGTAAAAATATTTTAATATTTAGATTATAATTTATTTGATCTTTTCTGACACACAACGAAGTCGGTTTTCGTAGCTTTACTACCCGTAAATTAGAATAAGTTAATTATTTACCATTTGAGAATGTCTGCAGTTATTATTTTAGAACATAATGTTACATACATAGGGATTGAGACAAAAATAGGCTTATGTTTTAGGTTACGATTTGAAACCTTCCAAATTCAAAAACTAATCGCAACCTATCCTACCAAAAAAAAATCTTTTAAAATTTATTCAAAGTACCTATATTAGATATACTTATTGTAGATTGACTGTATGTCTTCCCGAACAACTAGAAAACGTCTTAAAAATATATTGTCAACTTTTTTTAAATTATCAATATGTTAAAATATAGTCGAGCGCTGATTATGAAATGGTAAAATAAATAAATTTAAAAAATATATAAAATCCAATTTTTTTTTCAGTGATTAGCAAAATAAAGCAAGCCGTATTCGAAACCTATGACTAGTGTAGGAGAAGAGATCTCGCAGCCGCAGTTCACTCTGACTCGTGAAATCGGTCCAGCCGTTTCAGAGATTAGAAAAAATTGTTTTGGTATATGTACCTTTTCGTAAAAAGCGGTTATTTTAATATTACATATATACACTTCAATTTTATGTATTTGTATAACATTAATTTATTTTGCAAATAAGAGACAAGCCCGCTGAGCTTCTTTTTTCGATCTTCGCAGTGACTGGCCGCGTTCTGATCTGGTGGTCAATTTGAGAATAATATACTCGTCACCAGAACAGCTTGCAACGTCTTTATGATGTAAAATATTTTCTTGAAAAATAGCCTAAACTCACATTTACTTTAAAACATCGAGACTCATCTAAAATTAAATTCCATAATACGCAAGTTTTACAAAATGGTAACATTAAATATTATCACATTACACTAATGTGGCACTATGATAAAGATATTAAATTCGTTTAAAACCTTATCACATTTGGATAAGATCTAAAATTCAATAGCATAAGTCAAACAAATATTATTAAGGTTCATAATGTAATGATTGATGTCGGCGAGTTTTCCCTATTCCATTAAGTTCAAAATGAAAAACAAATGAATGTTTCCCCAGGCTGAAGGCGTTAATTTTAGATTTCACGAAGCGATTGGAGCAACAGAAGTGAAACAAAAGAAATAGTTATCTGTTGCATATTCATTTCAGCTCATTACAATTTTTTATATCTCACACGTAAACGGACACGCACATTATAAAATATCACAAATTTGGACGATATTTATAACGGAAATAAATGTTTGTAAAATAGATATTTATAATAATTCTTTTAGAGTGTAAAATAAGATGAACCACTCTTATATTATTTTATTTCAAACATTTGCAGATGTGCCAATCTAATAAAAGTTTAAAATCTTTAAATAAAATTAAGTAATAATCTTTATACTAAATATAACTAACAAAAAATATAAAAAATTGTGATTCATTAAAATTTATATTAAGTATTATTCTAACAAAAGTTATTAAAATTAAACAAATTAGTAAATTTGCGCTAACTGGAAGACCAACTATTAAAATTGCATAGAAAATATGTAGATATATACATGGAACGGAAATGGTCCTACAATTGAGCCTTGTGGTAGCCCTCTTCAACTCGTGAAAAACAATAACAAGTGAGTTTTTAATTTTATTTATGATTTTTGTACGGTTATTTATGATACATTAAGCTTAAAAACTGTATCTAAAATCTAAATCATGTGAATGTCGAAATTTTATCATCAAATATAAATATACTATGTAAACAATTTGAATCCACGGTTTTTAATTTATACTTTATATTTTGCAAATGTTTTTTTTTAACTTAAGTACATTCCCTGAGTGCTCTCTTTAAAATTGGACAACATTTCCCTTCTAAGTTGCAGAGGTCAGATGGCAGAATCTGTGTGAAAACAAATACTCTAGATACCTAATCTAGAGTATTTGCTTTCCGAGAGTCGACTCCAATATCATCTGACAGAATTTAGATAAGGCTAGGACAAAGAAAATTTTATGAGAGCTCTAATATTTAAACTATGGGTTTACTATTATGATTCCTGATCATCATAATCAGGATAGAAACAAATCAAGTAATATAGCATAGCAAAACTTGAGAATCCATATTAAAATTCCGTTTGTTTTTAATGATAACTAAGAAAATTTTAATATAAATATAAGGAATTAGCCACAACAATATGAAAAATAATTGTTTTGTCAATAATTAAATTAGATGAAATCAAATAATAATAAGAAAATATAAAATTCAGAACAATCCCTTAATTTCAGATTTCATGATAGTGAAAAATGACAAATCCATCGCTGATAAAAGTCACCAATGCAGGAGGTAAACACTATACTCTAAAGGCTACATTAGAAATAAATCTGGCAAAATATTATAGAGTAGGTAAATTCATTAATATGAGCAATAAAGGATTTGAATATAATTCTACGTAAAGTGAAGAAAATATAATTTAATATAAAAATATCTCATTTTACTGATAATGGTTTGAGTGAAACACAGCTTGCCATATATCGTATCCAGTGAATTAACGTTTAATTAAAAAGTATTATTGTGACAATTACTTTGCTTGATTGATAAAAAAATTGGGAATTTAATAACTATTTTTTAAATTGCAGTGAATCCATTAGAAAATAGACTGGTATGAAAATCTCTTCCTATTTTTTAATGTAGAATCTAGGTAATTTAAGGTTTCAAAATAAAAAGTAAAATGTATAGCTAACATTTGAAAATAAATATCTTGCGTTTTAGACACAACGAAACCATATAAAATTTAAATCAACAATTCACTATCTATTTAAGTAAGTTTTTCATAAAAATAGCAAATTTATCAAAAAAAATAATATTTTCATATCAGATGGATTAATAAAATAGAATTTAGAATTAGAGTCCTTTACATAATACTAAAAAATACAAAATTCCTAATCCCCCAAAACTATTTGTGCTTTTTGGGGAAGTTTTAACTTGATAATAACTAAACTTTTTCACCGTTCAACTCATTAGCTTTTTTCTTTTTATATCTATCAATGAAAGGCATGAACAGCCACAAAGACGCGCCACCGATAAAAATAAATCCAAATGTAACAAACATATGGACAAAATTTTTATCATGTTCATACCAAAGACCACATATTGGAGGTCCAACTAACTGTAACAAGCCATTCACAAATAAACTAATGCCATAAGTTGACATTAAACGATCAACTCCCAAAATTTCAGCCATAACTAATGTGGTAACTCCATTGTTAACACCAGAAGCAAGACCAAACAACGCACAAAAGACACTAATAGCTGTATAAGATTCTAAAAATGGAATTGTAGCTAGAGTTATTCCAGAAAAAAATAAACCACCAACAAAATAAAACGTTTTAGGCATTATATTTAAATCACAAAGAGCAGAACCTCCAATACGTCCGCACAGATCAAGAGCTGAAACAGTACTGAGTAATAATGCACCTTTAGCTTTATCGAAGCCTATATTTTGTGCATGTGAGGGTAGTAATATAATAAAATTTGTGCATGATATTGCAACTGTGCTGCTTGACAGTAAAATTACAAGATAGGTTGGATCTGTCAAAAGACTGACATCGAAAAATTTGTTTTTTTCTTTCTTTTCTTTTCGTTTGCAACAGAAACAACAATACGCAACATCCGCGACACTTTCAGTTACAGACTTGAGAGAGAATTGAGAAGCAAATTCATTTGGCTGTTCGAAAGCAGATAACGTGGAACCATGAAAAGTAGTGGACACATAAGCAAAACTGGATGTTGACATATTTCTTCTAGGTCCAGCAGTGCTAAGTCGCCTCCCAAAACCATCTTGAGATCCCATTTTTTTACCATCAGGCATCCCATCTACAGCTATAGAAGCTGAGCTTAATGTAGTTTTAGTGATTGGACGGGTATAGGACAGTTTGCGTTTCGAAACATTGTGTTTTAGATTTTGAGAAGAGTTCATATTTTGATTATTGATAAATGAGGTTTGGTTGCTCAGTTCATCTGGGACTCCATTTTGTTTGTCACTAACTGGTGACATAGTATAGGCTTCTATTGGTTCTTCTTCTTCAAACAAAATATCATCCTGGAAAAAACAAAGTCATGTCAATATATTTAATATTTTGTTCGACCTTTGTTGTTTGCTACTTTGGTATTCACTAATCACATAGGTTATTCATTAAGTAGCAAATCAGTTGTAGTATTGTATACACGTACTCTAGGCCATAAAACTTTTAAATTCGATAACATAATAAAGAGAAAAATATCGAAAATGAGTAATTTTATATGGAATTTGTCCATTTTCCGCACCTACAAGACAAGTTTGTTTCTTTTTTATGCATCTGCCATTATTGTTTTTTTTTTCTGTTGATCCAAAGGTTGGCTGGTTGAGAATGCTATACGCATTAAGCTCGCCTTTTGTATAACATATTTGTATATGATGTACAAAAAAGATGAAATAAATAAAATAATCATAATTAATTTTCATAACGAAGCAAATTTCATCTTTTCATTTCACATGTACTTTTTCACAAATTCCATTACATTAGTAATATGTGAAAAAGTTCACGTGTTTCTCATTTAAAATATGAATATGTGGAAGTTACACCAAGCGCCAACGCTGAATAATATAGAATGTATCTCGTAAATTGTGATAGTCAAAAAGTTACCGATATAACAACAAATGCTAAAACCAGTGTTAAATGAATATAAAAAGGGTGCTCCCATGTAACCAGTGCTTTTTTGCCGTTTTTATAGATAACTAGCTGTCCGCCCGCGGCTTCGCCCGCGTGAATTATTTTAATAATACAGA
>DVZL01004904.1:0-12498 GCA_018236625.1 Lasaia peninsularis
ACTATTCAACAAATAGGGATATACTGTAAACTGTGTACTATTCAACAAATAGGGATATACTGTAAACTGTGTACTATTCAACAAATAGGGATATACTGTAAACTGTGTACTATCCAACTAATAAGAACAAATGTAATCGGACTGCATGCTCTTGAATTATAAACAATTAAAACTTCCCCTCTCTCACGGAATCCTCACTTACTCAATGATCTAAGTCTCATATCATTTAGTAAGTAAACGTAATAAAAAGTATCCTAACCTTCCTCGGGACATAGAGCATTAGCTAGCTACATTTTGTTACGATCTATTCAATATTTTCGGCGTAAATCGCGGTCGGGAATCAGACAAGCAGAATAACCAAACAGCAAAACTAATTCTAAAAAAAGTAAAAAACTCCCCCGGTTAGAGATCCACCGCCTTGTCACTGTCGTGTTCCGGTGTGGAGGTTAGGATAGCTGTTAGACTTACACATAAGGTCTAACGGGCCGATCACAGGGCAGCGGCGCACCTACAACATAACATGTGGTGCCTATAGGCCACGGTTATTCCTTACCATCAGGAGCCCCGTGTGCCTGTTCGCTGTCTTCTCTATTATGTCTAGAAATCAGTATTAATTATTGTAAGGAAACTACTTACAGGCCACTTTGCGTTTGTGAAATGGAACTTATTTACTTATTAGTTTTATTTGTCAAGTAGTGCTAATCAATGAGTAGTTAATTGATACTTGACTCAGATTTGATGAGAGAGACCGTTATTCTATATACAGGAAGTCCAGGAAAAAAGTGACACCCTTTAAAATGAGTAAAAGGACGGAACACTAGTATGCAGAAACAAAATGAATTTTTGAAAAAAACTTATTCGTTTTCGGGATATATGCGTTTAAAGTTTCCAATATTTTTCCCATAATTGCTCATTAAAGCAGTTGTAACATGTAAAGTAAAAGATTTGAAATCATACATATTATGTTTTTGATTCGTTATTATTCCATCAATTGTTTAAAAAAAAAAACGTTAAAACCGTCTTATTTCAAAATAGAGTGATTGATAAGAATTAACTTACGCAGCAATTATTGTACAAAAGTCACGCAATTTATGCCACCACTCGGCTACTGCAATGGCATGGGTTAATGCTTTTATTTATTAAATTATTTTTTTACAGTTTGACGTACCAGAATCCCCCGCAAACGCCATGAAAAAAAGTCTAAGCAATTTTATTGGTAATTATATTAATTTATTATTACTTACACGCGTATCGGTTCAGTTATTTGTGGAAACTCCAAAAATGTTATTGCCCCTGTACACATTGGACGACAGTATCGGTCTAACTGCTAACACATATAGACATGGTATTAAGTTTTTAGTTGTGTGTACAATTATAGCCACCTGAGTACGATATGTTGGACCAAGACATAGCCCAATATAATATATAGTACAGTACAGTATACAATATATATTATATACTGTAACTGTGTTTCAATGTATACCGTAACAATTATAAAAACATAAATAAGAAGATTTTTAAATTATTCTGAGTAAGCATTAGGTACATTGCCCGGGATTGGAATGTGCCTGAAGTGGCGATAAGTTTGCGACCTATCACATCAGGGCTCTAGTATCTTGGCTGATCGTGGTTGTTCTAGTATATGTACTGGACTTATGAGACGTGGATATACTAGCACACCTCTGCTGACCCTTTAGGGGATAATAGACGTGAAGGTGCTCTAAATAGTCCCATTTACAATGCCATATATCGGTGTTCCCATGCGTAAAAAACCGGAACATGACAGTGATGGGCTTTGACTTTACCACCGAGTAAAATGTTTTCAGGTCAAGTGAGCACAGTATTGAACCCGGAACCGGACGACGAGGATGACACTGAGGTGATCCTTTCCTCTGGTGATACAACCATGTTGTCTACATATAAGGTAAGAATAATAAAATAACTTGTCAGTGACTTAGCGGTGCGCGCTTCGGACTTCCATTCGGGTAGTCCAAGTTCGAACCCCGCCATGTACCAATGATTTTATTCTCACTTATGTACTATTTTCTGAATACTCTTACGGTGGGTTTTCCTCCACCGTAGGAAGCATCGCAAGGAAACGCGGATTCATGAATTCATATTAATAATTCATACACAAAAGAATATAACATATTCTTTTGTTATAGTTTTAAAAATCAAACATGCTAAAGTCTAGCTGGCTAGAACGGCCTATGGAGTTAGCGTTAATGCAACCTCAACAATACTGAGGCATTCACGATTAGTAGATGTTAAGTCCCATGATGTGACAGGCGGGAAGTCCGTCGCCATATCGGGTTCAAGTCCAATCCCAGGCAATGTTTTTTATTACCTCGACTAGATAGTAGAATTTTGCAAAATCTAGTAATCTATAGTAAAAACGGAGTGTAGCGCCATCTTGTTACCTCAAAAAACCCAATCACACCTGCATGCCCCACGGCCAGGAAAAAAGCGGCAAAGTTCTACGAACGGAAGTTAGTTTTACGAAAAGATTTTCATGAATAGCATGGAAATAAATTAAACTTAGAAAATACATATAGTTTACAGACATACAAATTTTTAATATCACTGAATTATTTCTTTATAATTATTGATAAATCATTAGTTAACTAAATCAAAATTTGTATGGTTCCTTTTAATAGGTATGCTGTTAATTCTGTTGGACGCTAACTAAACTTATTTAAAGTTAGGCTATCTCTTTCCAAAGAAATAAAAAAGAAAGATATAGAACATTTTTGTCATGTCAAATTATTCAAAACGCAGTAATTTGTGCGGCTTTTAATTGAAATATTCTTAGGTGTAGATTAAACGTTAATAGAAATGTCATGTACAAACTAATCCGAAAAGGCTAAAAATCTTGTGTCTCTTTCTTTGCGTTGGAATAAGATAGCGATAACTTAAAATAAGTTTACTAAGCGGACGTAAAATTATTATTAGTAATATCTCACAAATTATATTGAAATCGCTTAATAACTTAAAAATAGTATTGTTGTGGATGGAATCGTGAGTTTGCAATTATTTTTTTTTTGTTTTTCTTAATCTTTTTTCATACTTATTTTTAAGGAGGGTACTCACCAAAAGCATTCGCTTGTAAATATGGAGGATTAGAATATGAGAACCGTCTCTGTATATGTTGTTGTGTTTACATAAGATACATTTCAAAGAAAGCACTAAAAGTAATCTTAATAATAGAGAAATAATTAATACGATTAGACACTTTCTCATACCTCATGTGAGATGGTTCTCTTAACCTCATCTCTCCGTACTTATGTTGTAGCGATCATTACATTATATTCATAGCAAAGTGAATTATATATTTTTTTCAATTAACACCATCTTATTGCATATGGCCGCATTCTAAATGTCATTTTATTTATGATTAATGAATAGTTCAAACCAAAACAGGCTTGTATAGCATTACATTCAAAACTAAATTGTTTATTGAGTAGTTTAAACATTGATTTATCCAGCAGTGGTTTTTACGCTGTAGATGTAATATTTTTACAATATATGCATGGGAATATATTCTTAGCATAACATTTAACATTTCATTAAATTTCCGTATATTTTAATAATCATGCATATAGACTATCACAGTAGAATTTATTTCTTTACATTACTATTAAAGTAATTTGAATAAATATTGACACACCTTTTACCTATTTCCAGATACTGTGAACACTAGTATCTAATATTGTATTACATTTGTTAGGAACAGTATAAGTGTGTTATAAAAATGTTAACAATTAGGTTTTATTATATGTCATTAATTCAACAGCAGTTTTGATATAACTTTGCCATTGCTTTAATAATGTGATGTTCTCTATTTTACGAATGCTTTTGGTGAGTACCCTCCCTTAGTTTATAATAGTTATTTGATATCTTAATACAGAAAGAGCTAGAGGCTTTACAACGCGTGGATGCTACATACATAGTGCCAGCGGAGAGTCCAGAGTTCGACGCCTGGCGATCAAGTCTAGAGAACGAGTGTGTGATCACACCGAGTTCGGCTGTTAGGCGTCTCGATACCAACCCTATACTGAAGCAGCAGTACGACAGGCTAGTGCCAGATGCAGTGTCACATGAGGACTTTTGGGAAAGGTATGGTTTGATGTTATATCAAATGTTTGCTTCTCATTCATATGTATATATTTATAATTATACCAGTTGCGTCCACGAATCTTAATTAGTACATTATTAGTAGTTTTTTCCCCGTAATAGGCCAACTGTCTTCCACCCAGGCAGCTCGTAAGAGGCGAGCACAGGGTCTATTGTCACCAACACCATGACATTGGCTAGGTGGTAGAGTCTTGCAATGATTCGCCACCACCGCTTTACCTATTCCTACCACAGTAGCGTCAGTGCTCGCTATTGTCGTATTCTGGTGTGGAGGGTAGGATAGCCGGTAAACTTACTCACGCAAGAGGCTTACCATCCCAGCCTAAAAAAAAGTACAAATCACTCCTTATTACAACAGCTGTCTGTCAGTGTAAGTCCCGTTTCCCGTCGTAAAATCGATGTAGCCGGTGTTCCAGAGATGAACCAGTACAAACACACAAGCAGACAAAAGTTGTAAAAAATGTGGTTTCGGTGTATACACCGTGTGTATATACATATTGCGATTAGTATAAAAAAAATGTTACAAAGACTCCCAATTTTATTTATTTGTAGAGATATAAGTGAGATCCGTCAATTGTCCAAACTATTGTAAACGGAAAGATCTTTTAGTGAAACAGATTACATGTATCAACATTAATCATCACACACACGCACGCAAGAGCGTATACACATACACACACACGCACACACATGACTCGTTTATAAAAACATATGATGCATCTGTAGAAATCTATATAAAAAATCTAAAATCACCACGGTATTTCTTCACTGAGAAGATACTACAATTGAATGGAATAACATAAATACAAATGATATTTTGCTCTAGATACCTGTTTCGTGTAGCCCTTTTGCAAGATCGACTTGCCGCTATATCCAGGCGACAGCCAGTGGAGGAGACCACGGCTGACCCAGTGCTGTCCCACCTACCAATACAGGAGCCTATTCAACAGTAAATATAACTTATTTTTGAGTCCCATACCCAAAAGTTAAAAACTATTATTAGACTCCGCTGTCCGTCTGCCTGTCTCTGTATGTCTCATAAACCGCGCTATAACAACAGTTAATGCTAAAAAAATAAAGTAAATGTTTAAGAAGGTTCCCATACGACAACGCCATTTTATGCTGAGCAGCGGACTATGTACCATGTTTAAGGCATAGCGACATCTATTGGCTGTAGGAAGCAGGACGGCTTCCATACAAGGAACGAACCGACCCAACCGCTAGATGGCGCTATGCATATTTAGATCACTGTATAATTTGACTGATATTTATAATTTAGCTCTATTCGTGTAAATAAAAAATATTAATTAATAAAAATATTCTAATTCAATATCTAAAACCGATTTACTTGCTGTTTTTATAGTCTATAAATATAGTGCGTTGCCCTTATTATTTAAAATCAAATAGTGTGCTGCGGACAATGTTAATATTTTACCAGGTTCATATTTTACAAGCATCATTTGATTTTTTTAATTTTGGTATCTATCTAAAACTATTTACAATTTCAATCATATTTCTTTTAATTATTCAAAATTTTATTGGCTTATAAATATCTTGGTATTTTTTCTAGGAGTCCCAAAAAAGTTTTATCTGATCTCGAACCTGAAATACCATACAAGAGGCCGGATGTGGACAACGTGGTCGCATGGGAAGAGGGTAAGTTGAAAACATTTACATTATTTGATATATTTTGACAATCATAATATTATTGATAAGATAGTTTCAGTAAGTTTTTTATAAGTTATAAGTTAAACGATCAAAATGTACTATCTTTTTCTGTGTAGAACACTCCATAAATAATAAATATAAAGCTATCTAAAATAGCTTTAAAGTGCAGATTCCTCATATTTTGGAACTGCATTCATAAAAGAAAAGATATACACATACAATACTAGCACGTTTATAATACACCAATGTACTTCCCTGGAATGTCTTATTTAAATGGAGCTTAAATATTCCGACCAATACGCACGAATTGTGTACATCTGCTATTGGTTGTTTCGTACGCGCCGTTTCTGAAATGCGCTGTGTCATGCATTTAGAGATTCGCTGTTTTAAGTCTATGACAAATAAATATAGTATCGCCAAGTATTGTAGACAAATAAAAGTCACCAGACAAATTACACAAATTCGTCCAATCAAACATTATTCTTAAAATCTCATCATCATCATCTTAGTTCTCTTCTCGGTTGTCCCTTACACTTAGGCATAGAAACACAAACAGAGCAAACCAGTAATTAAAATGTACATAGAAATATGTTCTTATGGAGGAAAAAATATTATTTGAAGCTAAAATCAGTTTCGAATAATTCATTACAGAAGATTTCGCAAATGATTTGGAACTAACCGAGGAACAACAAATTCTACTTTTAGAGGAGTACGAAAAAGAAATAACTTCGAAGAAAAACGGAAAACGTGATGTTGCCAACAACAATGCGAATAATACAAAAAACAAAATAGATAATAAAACTAAACAAAGCATAGACAAAAGAAATAAAAATGTCAAATCACCAAAAAAAGTGCAAAAATCTGATGAATGCGGTAATTTAGTTGAAGATTACTTTGGTGATAAGGAACAAGTAAAAGATGATGCAAGTGCGAATTCAGATGAAAGTTGGGAAAAGGAATTTGATATAGAAGAACCGACAAAAGAAAAAGTTTGACTTTGGTTGTCATAACCTTAGGCTAAACATTAATTCCATAATATCCCTAAGTATGAGCCAGATTATGTAATGAAATTGGTTTGTTATTACTTTGTAAATCAGCACAATTAATTTTCGAGATTCGTTATTCTACATAATTATATAAATCCATTACACATATAAGAATATAAAGTAAGCTTTTATACTATGTATAACAGATCACATACATTTTTAGACTCAGAAAGTCTTTTATTAATTGGACTGTGTTTCAGAAAAACCTAAAACACGACAAAAAAATAATTATCTGTGCCAAACTTTATTGCTATGAGAGTACTGGCAATAAAAAGAAAAAAAATCACAGGGCCAACACATACCTATGTATGGAGATAGATTATATTGTAATTTTATTTATTACTCCATTCCATAATCAAAAAGACATATTTTGTGGATAGTGGTTCTTATTTCATAATGCGGTCCAATTATTTTTTGTACCTTTGTTTCATAATGGATGCCTATTTCATTTGTGGCAATTTATACGCATTTGCCCCTATAAATAAAAATATCGTCTAAAAAATAAAGAATGGTCTCAAAAATCCTCTCAAAGTTCTACACTATACAAAAACTTGTAAAATTGATTACGTACTTTTAATATGTTCGCGTTAAGCATGCAATTAATTCCATTAACCAATCAAATCACTCACAATTGGTCAACAGTGACCAGTTGAAGAAATTCATTCAAACGGAATGGTTGTGTCTTGATAATAATAATCCATGCTTCTTTACTCTGATAAACCACTGCATTTTTAACGCGAACGTGCTATACTTGTTTTATTTATCTGCTATCTCATTTATTAAACATCCCTCTAATAAACTAGATGCACTAATTTGTACTTTTGGTCATTGATCTAATAGACATACATTATTTAAGTATATAATATATAGTAATTTATATACCTACACTTTTGTCATTTATTAAGGTGCGTTTAGTTTTAAACGGGACAGCCTCACAGATTAAAAAATTTAATTGTCAAATATTTAAAATGTCAAAACACATGCAATTTTTCTCATATTACTTATAATTGAAAGTTTTTTTTAAACAATCGCTTGGTTTCGCTTCTTTAAGCATCGTCAGCTAAAACTTAATTTACAATATTTTTGTTTCAATTATAAGTAATATGTGGTAAAGTACATGTGTTTTTTTGACATTTGGAATATTAATATGTAGGTTTCACCAAACGCCAAGGATGAAAAATATAGAACAGATTGTCAAATACGTATTACACAGTAATAATAAAACAATAAAATCCGATAACCGCGCTAACGAGGTGTCGAAACGATTTGAAATAAGTGTCAAAGATTATTTCCTTTTTTGACAGATAATATAAATAGGGATAGAGAAAAAAAATCGCCTACTATCGGTTTTAAAATCGTCAACTGGTGACATAAACATGATTATTATTCATTAAATATTACGTTATTATATGTTAAATTTTAAGTTGTATGTGTTATTTTCAAAAGAGTTTATATAGAAAAAATATTCACTTTAAGATTTTAAGAATATTTTACGGAAGGCAGGAAAATACAGGAATTTCAAAATATCACCTGTAACATGTGATCTAAAAAGCTTAAAATAATTATATAATTTCACTTAAAATGACTTTGATTACACGTTAAGTAGAAAAAATGGGTGATTGATTATTTTATTACAATAGTTAAGATTACTATTTCCGGAATTCAGATTTAAAAATTACATTCTTTTAATTTTCGGAACTGGAACAAATATCCAATTAAGACCGGCCAATAACAAGAAATTTTCTGAATTAAGTGACTGACGGACTAAACGAACAGCAAGCATGTTTGCCAATGACGTTACTAGTAAAATGATTGATGTAAAGTAAAAAAATCCTCCCACATTTTTTCATTTTTTTACGGTATCTTGAAGTATTTACATGGCAACACTTATTTAAATTAAACTAATAATTTCGATTTATCCCACAAAATAGTTTATTGCTATTAGTCTCATTACATCGCTATGTTAATTATATACATAACAGTAAATACAAGTGTGCGTTAAAATTTGTAATATTTAAAATCAGCCCTAATATAAATATTTCTTCGAAGATTTATTCCAATCACTTAAAAATGCATTTCAAGAATATTAGTTTTGCGATGAAAAATATGTATAAAATTATATATAAAACGCTTTATTTTTTCGTTTCCCGTGTGTGTCGTGTAAAAAGTAGCCCTACATAAATGACTTCACACAAATGGCATAGTTTTAAACAGCCCAAAGTGTCAAATTTTCTTCACATTAATTTTTATTCCCGCAGTTACTTTTTAGAGACTCCAAAACGTGTGACGAGTTTTATAAACGTTTGAAAAGAGTAATGATTTATCTTAATTAGTCTGTATTTAACATTTTCTTGTAAATTACTAATGGCTTTATTCCGTAGCTTTTGTTTTACTAAAAATACAATTAGAAAGCAAGCTAGAAATGCAATGACATAATATATTGATAACGCCATACATTTGAAAATAAAAATATTTTTAGGATCTATTACACAATTAATTTTAAATTAAAGTTTAATATTATAACTTTACACCCTTATTAATAATAATACGTAACGTAATTTATTTTTAAGTATCTCAATTCGTATTTTGTGGATTGTATACTTATTGCGTATTGTATCCAATTTTAAAATGACAGCATTCAAATCTTGACCAAAACCGGATTCGTGTTCTATTTTTGAATTTGAGCATTTGATTTTAAATATTATGATGAATATAATTACTAAAATTATGTGTGTGAAATCAAGGACTTTTGCTGTAGACCGACGTTTCGACGCATCAGTAATCACGACAGGAAACCGCTTCACATAAACAGAGTTTGAATCAAGCTCTCTAAAAAATATTGTCTATAGAAATATTCTATAAAAATGTACCTAAATTTAGTTATTGCATTGATTGTATCAATTAAATAAAAGTAATTTGTTATAAAAAAGGGAAACTTTAAGTTGACTATTATACCTTATCTAGTTTATAATCTGAACTAGAGTAAAAAATGAGAACTAGATGGCGTTGTCCACTCAATGTTTTTTAGGTTACCATACTAAAAAATATTTTTACTGAGCATGATAGATTTATGTAGCCTTTTGACAATTACGAATTATGTTATTTTTGCGTATGTCTCAGGAAAATATGGTACAAATACATTAATTTGCGGACATCTAAACTTGTAGACGCAACCTATAATATCAAATTTCCTTATAAAATGTAATCAGAATAACTATTGCTGCCAGTCGTGTCCATGAAGCTAAACGTACTATCCAGAGATAATACTCCTAACAACGACCTATCCGCGATATTAAACATCTTATTGCTGTCCCACACTCACAAAGCCGATTTGTTTTGACTTAGTCCAGTTTAGAAAGAGTAATTCAGAATATTACTTTTAGCTTCATTGGCCAACTTCTCTTTCTGCCAGTTTTATGGAGTTGAAAAAGTAAAAACAAGCCTACACTGTAAATGGCCGGCCCTTTAAAAATGAGATAGATGTTTTAACATTGCAGATATTAAGAGTGTAATCTACATATATTTTAGTCGTGTTCGTCAGTTACGTCCAATGTGTTTTCAGCTTTAGACCAACTAAATATAAATAGTTTTTTTATAAATCGGTGCCGATAAAAGATTTTGCACACAGACAATATATTCCGACTAGTATAGTGCAATACTATTATTGCTTCATATTGTTAATTATTTTTTACATTTTAAGTACGATATTCCTAATTCACATGGAGTTAGGTTAGTCCGTTATGTTTGTGTAAATTATTATAAGAATCGTGACATTAAAGTTATTTAAAATGATTTGTGGTTTTAATACATTTAGATTCCTCGCATTTTAGCGTCGCAGATTAGAAATACTTACCCTTAAAGCGTAAGGGAAAATATTCCCGCTTTTTTTTCTGTTGCTAATTCTAAAGGTTCATCTTATAACGATGATAATATGTGAAGAACCTCGTTGGTCTGTTAGTTACTTCGGACTTCCATAGTTCAGCATCAAAACTCGTCATGTATCACTGAGTTTTTCTAAACAAAGCTCATTTTCTGAGTGCTCATATGGTGAAAGAAAACATCGTAAGGAAACTCGGGTTCGTGTATTCAAATTTGACTTGATCAAATTTTGGTCCTGATTTCCCTTCGGGGTTGTAAATAAGGTAGCGAACTCCGATACAATCTGATATAGCATCAGGATAATACTAGGAGAAACTTGAAAAGAAAAGGGATGAAAGCTTAAATTTTAATATAAATATATATTTTATTAGAGTCTAAGAAATGCTTTTCTTCCGATCCTTTCGTGAGTTGTTTTTTAATGCTAATCTATCTATAGCTTTCGAACTTAGCGTTCGAAGATACATACTTGTCTTCTCAACAACAACTACTTCAAAGTTTGTGGCTAACTACAAAAGTGTCAATCTGACGTTAGACTAAAGTCTTAAAACGGCAGAGACTCGTAATAAAACTAGCATAATTTCGATATATTTATTAGGAGTTGGTTCTCAATAATGTGGGGTTGAGATCAGGCGAAGCTCCCACGAGGTGCGGGTAGACGGGCCCAGCGGGCGCATGTACCAGGTCCGCGGTCGCGTCCTCCGCGCGCGGGTGAGGGTGGTGCGGCGCCACACCCATCCATTGCGGGTACCAGTAGAGTCCTTGCTGCTGATATGCATGAAAATACTCAATGTATACATAGGCACTTATTTTAAACGTTCTACGAAGAAGAGAATCATCTTTATCATCTTAATGTTTTTCCTTCACTACTAGATGTCGCTTCTCTAAATGTCGGAACATATCACGTTTTTCCACTTTTTTATCCTCTCAATTTTGTGACTTTTCAGGGGTGCTATTTAATCATCATCCAGTAAATCTCTAGTGAAAAATATTCTTCATAAACCGGATTCAAAGTCACTTAAAATAAAGTGACACCTTAACAATTGAGAAGCAAAATTAAACTTTTAAAAATACGTCAATTGGATTCCGGTTAGAATGGTATATTAAATACTTTGAGTAGGTAAATACTGTCAAATTAGCGCGTATACAATACCCAATAGCAAACGAATACGCTAGGATTGGCTCAGATATATTCGTGCCACCTCAAACTTGAGAACTTTATGCCTTTATTCAGGCGCAACTTTTAGTAATACAGTAAAAATATAGCCAACGTAATTTTAACCTAGCGCAAAATGTCACGTACTCTAAGTGACATTACCATTAAGCTAAATGCACTGCCGAAATTACACTCTTACCATAGATCTGTCGCACATACATTGCTAACTCACTCTAAACTGTCCAACCCCACTTTTTGTCATAGAGTTGACAAAGTCAAAACAAGCCGGCTTTGTCAAAGTGAGATAGCGAACCTAACGAGAATGAGATAGATGTTTCATGTTGGGAAGTCTTAGTTAAGAGTGTAATCTCAAATAGCTGTAGCCTCAAGGTGTCTATGACTGATGCATAAATTCACCGACTACCCTCAAAACTGGAACTTGACAATGATATTCACTGACATAAAAAAAAGTTAAAGCTTTAGATGTTAACCCACACAAGTTGTTGCAGTGTACATATTGTACACAACGCACCCTCAGTACTTAAGGGGGCACTACGATTTCGACGCTAGTCGGTTTTAGGTATTTTATGCAATCTGTGTACGTGTGCGTCAGAGGCA
>DVZL01004905.1:0-12498 GCA_018236625.1 Lasaia peninsularis
GGGTGTGTTCTTGTATATCTACTGGACTTACGAGTCATGGATATACTAGCACACCTCTGCCTACCTCTTCGGGGATAGTAGGCGTGAAGGTACTTTTTTTCGAATCGGATTCGCACGTGAAGGATTCCGTATCTGTAAAACGGGTAAGAAGTCACATTTTTGCGATGCACCCAACTACTTTATCTCCTGAGATAAAATACTTAAAAATAGCCAATTAAATTATTTAAAAATAGCCAATTAAATTATTTAAAAATAGCCAATTAAATTATTTAAAAATAGAATTATGAATCGGACTCGCAAGTAAAAGAGATTTTGTTATAGATAAGACAGTGAACAAGCACACGAGTCTCCTGATGGTAAGTGACAACCGTGACCTATAGACATCATAGATGTTTTAGGTGCGTCTGTGTGTCATCGGTGTCACTGTCTATGGTCGGGATGTTGGACCGTATGTGCATGTCTACCGGGTACACTACAATATTATTATGGCGGCAGGAATAGGTAGGATCTCTACCCGGGCGAGTTGCTGCACAGCAC
Organism: Lasaia peninsularis; assembly: GCA_018236625.1. Lineage (NCBI taxonomy): Eukaryota > Metazoa > Arthropoda > Insecta > Lepidoptera > Riodinidae > Lasaia > Lasaia peninsularis. The sequence goes on from DVZL01004905.1 coordinate 538, forward strand.
TTTACCAGCGGTGGTCATGTTGGAAGTGATCTAATAAACCTATATCCGATTTTAAATATAATTTTTTTGTTTCTAGTAATTGTTCATCATCAACGCATAGGTTACAGATTGAGTTACGCTTTTTTCTAGAGGTTCTAGAGGTCGGTAGTTTTTTGTACGAATCGTATTCGTGTTTCTAATATTAAAAATGTAGTAGCAGAAACTACTTAGGTATTACTAATAGATCAATTACGAATAATACATACAAAGGTTAGCTTATGAGAGGAATCGACCGTATATCTTTAGTTTCTTATCGTATCATGTTTTTAAGACATCTTAAACTGTATTAATTGTAGTAACTATGACTTAATAAAACTGCCCAAGTTGCGAAACAGACAGACAAAAATCACCACCTGTTATAAAACAAAGTCACTTTCTCCGTCTGTCCCTATATATGCTTAAATCTTTAAAAATACGCAACGGATTTTGAGCTGGTTTTCTTTAATAGATAGCCTGGTGACCGACGGGTAGACAGACAAATAGACTGCAAAGATTTACGTAGTAGGTTACCGATTTCATCTTTTGGGAACGGAACCCTAAAAATGACTTCGAAAATTATATATTCACTAACATTTTGTTTGTTTCAGAAACATGTCACTAGTGCCACCTGGTGGTGCAGATTCTCCCAGTCCTCGCCGAGCTGTGAGTCCCCTTTTGGAGTCCCGGCGGCCTCACTGCACCCTCGCCTGTGACTACTGCGCCGCCATACTTGAAGATAAGTTCAAACGTAAGTCCTTATTGCTTGTCCCTGAAGCTATTACTAGTGATGTCGCGGATACGGATGCAAATACGGATATTTGGTTTCACGATCCGCGCATACGGATAAGAATTTTTAGTCAATCGATGTTGACGCTCGTCACCTAGAAACCAAAGTCGACGCCTCTGAAAACTTTGCGAGAGAGACCGAATATAATATTAAAACTTGCGTTATGTGCTTCATTCTTTTGTATTCATTATATAATGATAACGTTTGAGTTTTTTAACTGTTAACTCCTGATTTTTCTTTATAGAGTTAAAATATCTAAAAGAGGTGTAAAAGTGTACTTGTAATTTTGTGACAATAGTGGTTTCACTTATGAATTGACAATGAGTGAGAAAATCTCCAAAAAGGATACGAGTATATTTTTGCCATCGAATAGCCGTGGATACGGATACGGATATCTTGCACGTCATTGGTTATTACCACGGTTATACCTATGTTTTTTTTTAAACTTTCGATAAATTACTACCTGTTTTATTTTAAATATTGTAATTGTAGTACATTTTTCAAGTTCTTTAAATTCATCATTTTGTGTTTAGCCAAACCATTGATATATATTATTATAAGCTAACTCAACGTGGACAGAGTTGTTGTTATAAATGGGAAAAAAATAACAAAAATAGAAAATATATAATACTCTAGATATATGGTTAGCAAGTAGCCATCACTTTAGCTTAATAGAAGGAATTTCAGGGTAACATTTCCCAACGTTGAGGCCAGCTCTGTGGTATCATAATACATAAGTATTTCAAGTGTTATATCACTATATGAGATCTCATATATATTTAAAGTATCATAAACATCTCTTCCTCAGCTAATAAATGATGTTATCATAGTTATCATGTTATCATGCAGATTATCACACCTGCAACACGGGCAGATTTCCAAAAACTTTAGCTTGAAAATATAATCTCGATCTTGATAGCTTTCTAACTAAAAACGCGTTTAAATTGGTCAATCCGTTTAGGAGCTGCCATATATACAAACAGAGACACGTAAAACTTATAACATCCCCCTTTTTGTCAGGGGTTAAAAATATCACATTTGATCTCTTTGACGTCTACGCCATTATAGTTTTTATCTTAAAAGCCTCTAATCTACTTAACGGTTCACTTTGAAGATTAACTCGTTCCGAGTATTTTCTAAAACACTCCCATTCAGTTTCTGGGGAAGATGTATTTTCTATTAGGAAATTGAATAATTTTACAACAATAATGAAGGTAGCTGATATTTTCTCTAATATTCAAAAAATAAATTTAATACCATTAAAGAAAACAAAACTAGTACAAACTTATTGACTAAAAACAATAAAATAAATTATTGACATTAAGAAATGTATAATTAGATTTTAGCCTAAAGATGTATAAGAAACCTAAAGTGAAAAATCTTAACTTTAACCTATACTTATTATTAAATATAATATATATATTTTCAGTCAGAGCCTTCCTAGGCTTAATAAAATCATTCGTTAAGATGGTGTCGCTACGCACACTAGTTGCGACGTACGACGCGCGCGGCCTCTTTGTCTAAGCGGTGGCATCTTATGTCGCGTGCCGAGGCGGTGCGTATAAGGGCGGCCGTATCTAAGCGAATGGATTTTATTGGTGGCCCTTTTCCTCATATTTTTTTTCATATCAAATATAGATTAAAACATAACGTGAAGACAATAATACAGTAAAACTACAAAAATCCCACTTTAACTGAATTATGATGTGTCAGGATTGACAGTCGAAGGTTTAGTTTTGGCTCTGTTACCTTTGTAACTAGCATAAAAAGCAAAACAATAACAGTCACATTAATAAATTCCTCTATCTTTAGGGCTCCGTACCTAAAGGGTAAAATTACTTTATTACTAAACTAACTTATTACTTATACCCCAACCCTATTAGTAGACGCCGCTTTCGTCTATCTGTCACCAGGCTGTATCTTCATGAACTGTATGTCTTTTTGTTGACAATCTGGGCACATTTGATTGGAAACCTGGTAGATATATATTCTTCTAATCTAAAATATAAGTCAAAATGTGGTTTTTAGCATATACTCGATTACTACACAATTCTCGGGCTATTATTATATATCCATCTCTTCATAAAGTTTGCCTTTGTTTGTTTGAAAAGACTTTAAGATTTGTTTATAAAGTAGTCTATAATGACCCGTACATCCCTCGTCTGTGTACGCCTTAAGAAAATCGTCTAAAACATTAATCAGACAACCATAATCCTTATTTATTTCCATAAAAACATTTTCAAGCTTTGAAAATGTTTTTATCGAGAAAGCATTTTCAATTTTCCATCTTCCGAAAAGCCTCTTATTTCTCGTGCATCTGTTGTGGATAAACAAGTCTAATTAAAATGTTGCCAGCTAACAAAAAAATAAGCGAGGTTTTTATTAAACTTTTCGGCATTATTACAAAAATTCATCGTTAATTTTAATCCTTGCCTTTAGGGTTTAATTAGCTTTATTTGATTTTTAATGTTGTGATAATTATTAGCCGTTGCCTGCGGGTTTTTCTCGCAAAGCAATATTATTAAGGTAGGAAATTATTTCACCATATTTTATCTTTTTTGTTTTGATAAAGCCTTTGTAGCTAGATTAGCCTATAATTTTTATTTTTATTAGAGCCTCGGTACTTAGGACTATTATTTTCGTAGTCCAGTTTCCAATCCAATAAGTACGCATGAGTTTTGATAACTTAAGTTCATTTTCTGAGTGCTCTTACGGTGAAGGAAAACATCTTGACGAAACCCGGGATCTGTGCCCGATATGGCGACAGACTTGCTAACATTCATATTTTTTTTATGGAATAAGGAAGCAAACAAGCACACGGACCTTCTGATGGTAAGAGATAACCGTGGTCTATAGATATCATAGATGTTGTAGGTGCGTCGCTGTCCTGTGGTCGGGGTGTTAGGCCTGATGTCTACCAGCTGCCTCATCCTGCGGACCGGAACAAGACAATGTCATTATCGTGATAGGAATATGTAAGGTGGTGGATCCATGCTCCGGTGAGTTGCTGCACAGCTCTCAAACACCAGTGGTTTTGATGGCTACCTTGTTAACCTCTGTTTGCCTCTTACGAGCTGCCTGGTAGGAAGTTAAGTGGTCTATTTTACGCTGAGGACCCGGACCAACACGGGGAAAAAAGAATGAACAATGGTGCATATGGAGGATAGTTATTTACATATGACCCCCGTATTGGTTCGGGTTCCGTTGTAGAATAGGCCAACTGCCTTCCACCCAGGCAGATCGTAAGAGGCGAGCACAGAGTCTATTGTCACTAACACCGTGACATTGACTAGGTGGTAGAGTCTTGCAACGACTCGCCCGAATTGGAACCACCGCTTTACCTATTCCTGCCACAATAGCGTCAGTGCTCGCTAATGTCATGTTTTGGTTTGGAGGGTAAGGTAGCCGGTAAACTTACTCACGCAAGAGGCTTATCATCCCAGCCTCAGGTTGGCAACGCACCAGTTCCACCTTTGGCGTTTATAGGCGACGTGTATTTCTTACCGCCTGCTTGTTTGCCTTCCAATATCATAAAAAATATGATTACTAAAAGTAATAATCAACGTCAAATCGCGACTTTTTGATTTGACAGTGTAGCCAATGGCGATATTCTATTTTAGTTTACTCTGAGAAAATTTAGACAAACAAAAAAACTAAGCATTTCTAATTTTTTTAAATGTATCTTGGATTACTTTTTCTTTCAATGTTTTACGACGCAAATTAATAAATTATAAACTAATAGGCAGACATGTCGAATCGATATACAAGTATTCCGTTTTCAATGTTTATTGTTTTACTATTTTTTTTAATAATAAGAATGTACCACTAAATATACAAGAGTGGACTTAATGCTATGTGATCGTTTTTATGTCAATTAAATGTCTTTTAATTAGTTCCACATACATTTATATTATACCCTTATGGGTACACTCTCAAATTTTTTTAAGACCCCGTATCCAAAGTGTGCGAGGCAATGTCATTAACCTCGTACACCATGTAAACTTAGCATTTTAGCACTTTATATACATTATCATATATATAATTAATTTAGTGATCAGCTAACATTCGGTGGGGTAGCATCTGCTTCCACCTATCATATCATTCTATCATTTATCTGGGGCCAGCATCAGGCACCAGATCTATCATATTATCAGTGAAGTGATCAATTAACACTCGCTGAGGTAGCATCAGCTCCCACTTATCATATCAGTTTATCATTTGTCTGAGGCCAGTATCAGGCACCAGATCTATCACCTATATCATCCTCCAACACTTTTTTTGGTCCTTGGAGCAGGTTTGGATCGCATTTTTTTGGTTTTTATTTCTATTCTATTTCTATATTTCTATTTCTATATCCGACTAGTCTGACGTCACACACATTCAGTGGAAGAGGCGTTATCGTCCTAGGTCAGGACTGTACTGTGAAAGGAGACACCTCCTACATTTTTTTGGTGCTTCGAGTTTTTGACCATTTTTTTGGTCCTTCGGTATATTATCAGAATTAGTTACCTGGATTATGAGACACTTAATTGAAGAACTTATCAGCATTTACATGTAAGGAGCCGCAAGAAGAAGAACGGAACCATCAACTATCATTAAGGAATTATCACAACAAACGTCCCGCAATATCAATTTTCGCTGTCACCAAGGTACGTGAATTGGAGATAGTAATATATATCATCCTTTTAGTGTGTTTATCATTCTCGATATAGTAGTGAATCGGCTCGGTCGGTCTCCCACAAGCGGGTCGCCCTGGACGAGTTGAGAAAAAGACGCATATACTGTAAAGAGATTTTAGATACGCTAAAAGGAATCAATCATACAACTTTGGAGTCGACTGAAAACAAAACATCCGATTACTTTAAAAATAATGTTGACATCGAGGTAATGAACTTTTATACTACGGCGCGAACAACTATAGTAACGGACTCTAAAAGACATGAACCGCCCGTCATATCTCGTCCCTCAACATCAAAAAGTAGCCACACTACGCCAGTGAAAGGTCAGACGCAAACGACCTCCAAGGGTAAGCCAACAAAACTTTTTCAAATACCCAGCCTGCACTGTGACGATATTTGCATTCGGAAAGACTTTCAGGTGCTTTTGGTACAGCAACATGCAAATTTCCGAGCACTGGAAAGACAAATCACACATATTAACCACCAGAACATTGAGGAAAAGTGGGAGATTGAGGAAGAATTACTCAATCTACATCAGCATTGGCGTAATATCGATGAACTGTACCTACGTATCGATATTTTATCATCTGGAACCGATAGCCAATAAGAAGAAAAGTTCGTTGACATTGAAAATCAATATATCACTATCAAACGCAATTTAAACCAAAAATTATGTTCGCGCACATATTCCCAGCAAACTCTTTGACATTCCCATTTTCTCAGGAAAGTACACCCAATGGCCTACCTTTTGTGACTTGTACACTGAAGCAATTCACAACAACAAACATCTAAGTAACGCACAGAAAATGCAACATTTGAAATGTAAGGTCAAGAGAGAAGCGGAGCGTGTAATACAACATCTACAAATAACCACAGAAAACTACGAAACGGCATGAGAAATACTAAACCACCGTTACAACAACCACCAGCTACTTTTTACGAAACACGCCGAAATCCTTCTCAAGCAACCTAACATTCATAGACAGTCATCATACGAGTTGAGAAAACTATATGACACGACTACTGAATGTATCCACGCCATACATAATTTGGGAGTGGACACTAACAGCTGGGATCCTTTATTGATGCATATATTATCAAAGAAATTAGATCTGGATACATATAGCGCCTACAAAGAGTCGCGTAAGGAACCCCGTACTCTTCCTACCCTTGAGGAATTCATATCGTTCATCGAAAGCAAGTTTACGGCCTTGGAACCTATACAATCGAGAACAACGGAAAGTCAAAGTTCCAGTAAAACAATTATTTCCTTGCCAAGATTCACAAATAAGAATACACCTACTTCGTCATTAATTTATAATAACAAACTACTCCGCCAAGGGTTCTATCAGGCCGCACCAACATACATACGCAAGCCATGCATTGCATGTAATGCGCCACATGACTTATTTCAGTGTCAAACATTCTTCAACCTGTCAATCAAGGGACCATTTACGTTATCAAGACATAAAATTTGTCTCAATTGTCTATATCCGCATCAGAATAAACCATGTTATTTATGTCAACGTTGTAAGCAGTGCAATGAACCTCATAATTCAAAAATTCATGACTCAATCGGGCAATGGAAATCAAAGTCCACGAACAGCAAACTGCAAGCAATGCAGAGTTTGCACGCGCCGTCACTTGCTTTGAGTACATCAACATCTTACGTAGACGCTCCAATTACAAACAAGCAGACTAAACAATATTATGTTAACTATGTTGCTATGGACCGACGAAAAGAGCCTGATCACAAACATCTTCCTCTAAGTACTATCATTGAACGGTACCTATATCACTCTAAGTGTGCTTCTAAACCAAGGGTCTCAAGTTATCCTTATATCAGAAAACGCAGCCCGATTACGATGTTTGCAGAACCAAAACAACGACGCACATTTGGGTGGAATCATACCAAGTTTAATACAAAGCAGAGGCATGGTTACACTAGTGCCAATCAATATACGAATATTACTAGTTCACTACAGACACAGATATCACACAGTTATCAAAAAGCTGTGCAAAGCATCACTACAAAAAAACGACGAGGATCTTCAAGAATTGAATTTAAAATGGCGGGGATATAAATACGTCATGACCGCCAACACAGAAAAAATATTCCGTCAAATCATGATTATGCCAATCCAATCTACCCTTACAAACAATCATATGGAGAGACTTACTACAAAACCATTACTGGAGCTGAGGAAGAACCACAACGTGAACGCTACCTTACAACAAAATTCCGATTCTAAAACTTATAAATTATTAAATAAAATGAGATCTATCACTTGTATTGCAATAACAATCGCTTGGGTGTTACGTTTTTGTAGTCGAACGCGCGAAAACTATTATCAAACCAAATATTTATCACCAACTGAATTAGAAAAGGCATATAGCTTTATTATCAAAATTGTATAAGAGATGAATAAGTTAATATGGATGGTATGGTCTCACAAATATCTTACTATATCAAAATGGAAAGCACCAAACAGAAGAACCGAACTAAGTAATAAATAGTTTATTGCTCCAACACAAAGGATAAAAACTATTCGTCAGTCACAAGGCTGTATTTCATGAATCGTGATGGTTCAGTTTAAATTTTTACAGATAATACGCTATAAAGCGGGAGTTAATTACTAAGACTGCGCTTTCTGACTATCTGTCCGTCTGTTTGTCAGTCACCATACTGTATTTAACGAACTATAATATAGCTAGATAGTTGAAATTTTCATAAATTACGTGCTTCTGCGCCCGCCATAAGATTGCTAAAATACAGAATAAAGTAAACAATTAACGAGACTTCCATACAACGAATGACCCAATAAATATCTCTATCCATATTTACATGGCGGTAACGAGTATTTGCTCGATATACTCTTAGAATATCTATTTATTTTAAAATAAATATATTGTTTGCTTGAGTGTGATTTTCTTTATTGTTTTTTTTATAATTGATGCGGTATGGAACTTATCGTGAGCGTTTTTTTATTTTCGTATTAAAATCGTTAAGTGATTCACAGAATACCTACCCAGATTCAACAATATAATCCTTTTAAATTTGGAATAAAGTATCAGTGACATTTTGCCATTTGGCTACGGAACCCCAAAAATATTTCCCTTCCACCTAGTTAATAATGTAACATGTGTGCAGCAGGTGTAAGCAATCACATCGTTATGGAAGAGAAAATTCACTTGAAGTACTTTACATAATAGGCATCTAAGTACTCGTGTCCCAGCGAGTAGGTCATAAAATTTTATAGACCAGAGTGCTTCCTTACGATTTCAGATTTTACTTCCTAGTATTCTAGATAGGATTTCATTTTTATTAAATCTGTTCCTATCCCTTTCAACAGATATAGTAATATTTTTTCTAAAACCTTTGAAAATCCGCCATATTGGATTTCAAATACTGACATTAGTTTGTGTAAAATTTATTGCCTACCAGCTGTTGTACGCGACTCCGTCTGCGTGGGCTATAATCCCGTAGCAATTACGTTACGTTTTGTATGTGACCTATATGACATAAGTTTGTGACACGTATACGTACATTCAATCTTATAATTACACAGAATCGTGTTCTTTGACATAAAAAACAAACATGGTGTACGTCATATGTTACAGCCGAGAAATATTTTTAATATCATTAATTAAAAGATAAAAAAATCTATTCTCAAAATCTCAAAATCTCAAAATCTCTCAATTATCTAAATCTATATAATTTAGATAATTAAGAGATTATCTCAAAATCATAATCGCAAAAAATCGAATAGATGTTTTTGATGGTGTACTAAACAACTCTTCCTATCCTGCAGGAAATGCAGAAATGCGCAATCGTGGAACGTCACCATTGTCAGTATCTCCACGACAGTCGTTGACAGGGGAACCCCCGTGGACCCTGCCGGATGATGATCGACCGGACTTTTTGGCGCTTAAAGAAAACATTCACAGAATAAATAAGTAAGTTATGACAGTAATCTTTAAAATTTCGTTGGTACAAAGTGTCCGATTTACTGAAACTTAATTACCAACGTAAAATTAACATTTCAAATCTCATACGGAAGCTTTTGCTAACATTAATCTTTAAAATGGAGTTTATCGCAACTGTACTATTAATATTAGGCTTCGTTACGTTTAAAAATTTTATTTGTTAGAGAGGAAAAAACTAAATCTTGAGTGTAATAATGTTGAAAGTAATAAACCGGTTATATAATTAAAATGTTTGGATTTTTGGCATAAAAGTCTGAAGTTTTTTGAAATTTAATTTGGCTTTTATTTATTGTTTTGGACGAGATATTTTTTTTTTAAAAGTCAGCCATTACTTAACGAATCGTATGTTAAGGGACTGCGAGACGTCAACACGACTGGACATGCTGCTCACACAAGTGGAACAATACGCAAACAACTTGGAGGCTCTGGTGGAGGAGAGGACTTCAGATTACTTGGAAGAGAAGCGGAAATGCGAAGAATTGTTGTATCAACTTTTGCCAAAGTAAGATATTTCGACTAAACCGTCTCAACCATCACTACAACCACCACCATCACAAGCACCACCACCACCACGGTTGTCGATTTCTAGCAGGAGAGCCGTATTCTTGTCCACTATCCTACTCAAATACCGAAATATGACATTAGCAAGCACCGTTTTTTTTGGCACATATTTCTGCTGTAGAACACAAAATGTTACACACAGTGATGGACAAGTTTAGTTTTAATGCATGAAATAAGATACATGCGGCCAAAATGCGTGCGCTATGCCCAGTTGGAGGACCGCATACGTAATAGTTTAATGAAAGAGTGTGATTAATAGAAAGTATCGACATAAAAATGAGAAAGGGCTTACTCCGAAAGTTTGGTAATATGAAAACAACAAAAGATGGAAGATTGACAGTACAATGCGAATATATTCCAAATTGCTCATGTACTATTATGTCAATAGTCACCGAAACCGGCGTGTTTCTATGAAGAGAGTGATGAATGTGATGGAAGATTGGCAAGTACGTAAGATTTGTGACACACGGTAATTGATAATGATGATGGATGCATAGGTTTGATTTTATAACCTTATTAAATTATTCAGGTCTGTGGCATCACAATTAATAATGGGGCAGCCGGTGATGGCGGAGACCTACGACCAAGTGACGATATATTTTAGCGATATAATCGGATTCACCAAGTTATCAGCGGAATCTACGCCTCTCGAGGTGGTTGATCTCCTGAATGACCTATATACAAGTTTCGACTCCATTATTGAAAATTTCGACGTTTATAAGGTAAGACTTTTGATCTTGAGGCTAAATATTTGGAGATTACACTCCTAACAACTATCTGTCTGCGATATTATATATCTATCTCATTCTCATAGGGCCGGCTAATTCACTCTCACAAGCCGAGCTCGTTTTGACTAACTTAACTTTTCTAGAGAAAATTAGATATAACATACTTTCGGGACAGGTCTTTGTTAGGAGTGTCATCTTCAGATAATACCTTTAGCTTCAATCTTTTGTTCAGCATTTATATCAGAATATTAATTAATGATTTTGATAGTAATGAAACCTGGTCTTATTCCAATACCAGAAATATGGATGTACCCTAAAAAATATGGATTTCTCACTGGTATTCCAAGACTAAATAACTTTGCTTTTGTATTTAAAGGCAAAGTTCTACAGACTGGACTTTTAAGCCTTTTGTATAAGAATATAAACTTAAGAAAAATACAGACTGACTGTTTTCTTACGCAGTTCGTAAATAGCATTGGTTCTTTGGTCAGTAAGAGCTCACGATCCGCCTCTCATGGCCATCCATGAAAGGTAACCGCTTATACGATTGCCATAGAGTCAGTGCTCGTCGTTGTAGTATATCTTGGAAGGTAGTATAGCCGATAACTTATTCACGCAACAGGTTTAAAACCATAGATTTGGACTATCAAGGTATTATTTACTAGCAGAAAATTTAAAAAGAAATGTAATCGTTTTGGAATATTCATTTCAAATTCAAAATTATACAGCCCGAATAGGTAATTTTATGTATGTTGTAGGTGGAAACGATAGGAGATGCATACATGGTAGTTTCTGGCCTACCGATGAGGAATGGTAATAGGCATGCTGCTGAAATAGCGCGTATGTCACTCGCCCTACTCCGAGGGGTCAGGGTTAAGACAGTGCCACATCGACCAGGGGAGAGACTACTTTTGAGAATTGGAATGCACACAGGTGAGACTATGAACAAACATGGCTTTCGTAGGAAGTGTTTCTATAGACGACGGTTATCTCTCATCATCAGGAGTCGGGTGTGCTTGTTAGCTATCTTATCTCAAAGGAAATACGTTTTCTTATCCAAAGATTTTATTTTTTATTTATTTATTTTATCACCATTTTACCTCCCTACCATTACAGGCATAATTATCCTGATTCGATAGAGGGCAATTGATTTTACAAATATAGGTATACTAAAAACATGAATTAAAAAGTTCAACAAATT
>DVZL01004906.1:0-12496 GCA_018236625.1 Lasaia peninsularis
AGTGTTATTCTCAATTACATTTTTTGGTTTATATTTGTAGTATGGAGTATATTGGTCTAATAATTTATATTTAAATGCAAGTTGCTGATGTATATGTTTAGCAACATTGTCATGACGGTAGGTATATTCTTTGTTGGCAAGTACACTGCATCCTCCTGTGATATGGTCTATAGTTTCTGTGGTTTGATGGCATAATCTGCATTTATCTGTTTCAATAGTTTGTTTTAGGATATATTTTGAATAGTTGCGTGTATTAATTATTTGATCTTGTATAGCTATTAGAAAGCCTTCAGTTTCACTAAATATGTTTCCTTTGGTAAGCCAAGTAAATGAAGCGTTTTTATCAATGTGATCTTGTTCAAGTTGATGAGGGTATTTGCCATGTAAAGCTTTCTTTTTCCAGTTATCGAGTTTTTGTGTGTCTTTTGTTGATTTAAGTGTAGGGTCGTACAGGCTGTTACATAGTTGTAGAGGTGTCCCAGGGTGAGGTAAGTTGACTATTGCCTTATGTAAGGAACTCTCATTGGATTTTGTGAGAAAATATGTTCGTAGATTGTCTATTTGTAAGTAGTGTAATTCTCGTATGTCAATAAACCCGCGGCCTCCTAGTTTTCTCTTGAGTGTGAACCTTTCTACTGATGAATGAATATGGTGAATATTATGTTTATAGCTTGCAACTCTTGTTAAAGTATTGAGGGTATTTAATTCTGTGTCGGACCATTTAACGATTCCAAATGAATACGTTAAAATGGGAACAGCGTATGTGTTTACTGCTTTTGTCTTGTTTCTGGCAGAAAGTTGAGTATTTAATATCCTATTTAGTCTTTGTTTGTATTTAATTTTAAGTGTTTGTTTTATTTCAGAGTCATTTATAGCTGTACTTTGGTGGTATCCAAGGTACTTATATGTCTCCTTTGGCTCCATGCTGTCTATTAACCCTCTATGTTGTTCTAGATCGAATGGATCAGTTCCTTTATATTGACCGTGAACGATACTATTGATTTTACATTTACTAATGCCAAATGACATTTTTATATCATTACTAAATTCTTCTGTCAATCTGAGTAGTTGGTCTAATTGATTTCTGTTAGCTGCGTAGAGTTTTATGTCGTCCATGTATAGTAAGTGAGTGAGTTTAATGTTATTATTCTTGTCAATTAAGTGTCCGTAACCTGTTCTGTTAAGAATTCTGGAAAGGGGATTGAGGGCCAGACAGAACCATAGAGGGCTAAGAGAGTCACCTTGGAAAATGCCACGACCTATTTTGATAGGAGGTGTATTATTATTATTATTATTATTATTATTATTATTATTATTATTATTATTATTATTATTGTTATTATTATTATTATTATTATTATTATTATTATTATTATTATTATTATTATTATTATTATTATTATTATTATATAAAAAGTCTCAGATTACCAGGAAATTTATTATATTTTTATTTATATTTATCATCTAAAACCCTTTCTACTAATTTTGATTTTTATACAATATTCTACAAAAGTTTCAGTTTTTCTCTATTTAAATCCATTTTTCGTTAAGTCAGAGCTCACGTTTGATACGCAAAATATTAAATAAATTGTGACAAGTTAATAAATGACGTAATCCGCGCGCTGCCATTTTGTATCGAAATATTTAAAGGTTCCAAATTAATTGCCGCCTGCGTTGTTCTCGGCGGGTACATTTTTCAGTAATGTATTAATGCATGCGTTGTAAAATGTTATTTCATATTCGTTACAGTTCAGGAAATCTTTAACTTATCATTTCGGGTGCAGAATTAACGTAATATAGTTGTTGTTTTATTTAACTTTCTAAAAACTTTCGCAATGTTTGCACTTTTGCAGTTTTTGTATGCTGTTCTGCATTATAATATTATTATAAAATAAAAGTAGGCCAAGTAACTTTTTTACGTCAGCTATCTGCCAGTGAAAGTCCCGTGAAAAGCTATCAGTTCCTGAGATTAGCCGAACCAACAGACAGACGAACAAACATTGTAAAAAAAATTTGGTATAGGTATGATTGTGTCTCGAACGTGTGGATCTAGCAAATACTGTTTATTTTTATATTACAGACACTCCGACTTTGTTTGTATTATGTTATAAGATAGCGAATAAAGAAGTGGTTCTCCTCGTGAAAATACGTACTGCTTGTTAAAGGTTATATCATCTCTATCATTGATATTACAAGCTACCCCTCACCTTTAACAAAGAAAACGACCGGGGTGGGTACTGATACTACGAAAGTGGGAAAAAATAAGTAAGTGGGTGGCATGATAAAGTAATGGCATCTATATGGGCAAACTACTACGTAGCTATCTACCACGTAGTTATGATTAAAAATAATAAAAAAAATTGTTGATTAGTTTTTTTTTATTTGGGTTGAAAAAAAATTGATTATTGTCATCGATCAAAGTAAACACTATTTACTTATGTTGGAAACTCGCTTAGAAAAACTAGTAAACTTACTAACGTTGTGTAATCGTTTCACCAAAGGCGTAAATAATTGTAAAATAAAAGAGTGAAATACTCAAGCCAGTGAAGTATTAATATTCCATTAGCAAAAAACAGCAAAATCAACTACAAGCCTTTCAACAAAATTCTACACATTTATTTCTATTGATTTCAGCATAATGGTTAACATAATATTATATTTTCATGTGACCAACTATGAACATAACTTTTATTACCATTACATATAAAAGAAAACAATAACACATAGTTGAATATGACAAACAAAACCTACTTCTTTTAGGCGTCGGTTGACAAATAATAGTATATATTATAATATACATTGAAAAAAACTCTAAACAAGGATTTAACATTTTATAAAGCGTAAGTAGGGACTCAACTCTGTGCATTCTGTGCCTGTATTTATGTACCACTAAAAGCTTCCGGTTGCCCAAAACAACAATGGGCGGACGCTCCTCTCGATAAATCTAGCCTCAAATAATTCCTAGGTTTTTAACTTTCACAGTTTACTTGTCATTTACTACATTTTTGTTAGTTTTCATAACTGCTTTTAGCTTAGGACGAAAATAAACTGTATACTGCATAAAATTATGTATTTCCAAATTAACCAACTCAATACCTTCCTACATCAAAATATGAGTAAATAATTAATTATATTATATATTTAATAATAGACAGCACACACAGATTCTTAGTATTAATAAAGATTTCGTATAACGGATAAGCAAACTGAATTCACGTGAAGTACGAGTGACGATACTTTTATATATCAGGCCACTTCCGGTTCGTCCGACCCAACGCGACAGCGACGGGGCGGTACCGGCAATAAATCTGGCCCGAGGCGACTCCCAACTTTATAGCTTATAGAATACTTACCCTATTATCATTTATTCAATTTTTCATTTTCGAGCATGAAATTTATACGAACCGCTACATAATGATTTAAAACTTATTAAACGAAACTCTTTACTTACTCATTTACTCTTAAATTTAATATAAAAACTGTTTTATTATTTAAACTAGAATTATATACATTGAAGTTATGTGGGAATGTGATATGAATAAGAAAATATTTATTTCGCGTTTTTTTATTTCATTTACTGACTGAGCCGGTGAACTTGGTACCGCCTGACATTGACAGCTTATATTTGAGAAAATTTGCTTGTTTGAGAAAAATCAGTGTTTTGTTTTTTTTGTGTTTCTTTAAATTGACTCAGTTATTATTTCCAATAGAAACTTTTTCTAACAATAACTTAAGAGCAAGTGGCTGCATAACACTCTATCGCCAGTAATATTGTTTATAATAACCCCTTTTAACCTGTTCTCGTAGTTTACGAGCTGCCAGGCAGTGAGGCAGAAAGTCATTTCTACACTTGCCTATAAGGTCTAATAGCGCGACCTCAGAACAGCGACGCACCTGCAACATATTTGGTGTCTGTAGACCCTTACTATCAGGATATACTTAAGTGCATTTGTTCGCGGTCTTATCTCAAAAAAAAACTAGAGGCTACATCTGTTTCAATAAAAGTTTTCTCTTAAAATACTTTCACTGCTCAAAAAGTGGGACTGTGCTGAAGTTGTGACGAAACACAATGAAACGGTAATACCTTTGTATTTATATTAATTTGTTTACCCAAGACTTCTCTCGCGGTAAAAGAGGATTGTTGGAAATTCACTGAGTTATTACAAACTTTTGTTTACCTTTTCCCTTCCTATTTATGTCCTTCCGGCTCAAAATTTTCAGCGATGCTTTTTAATTAATGTTTGCTTCCTTTCCGATTCAATTGAGCTGAAATACACTATGAACCAAAGATCCTCAAGCAGCTTCTGTAATTACATTTATTCTTAATTCAATTCAAATTTTATTTTTAAAATTGGTTATATTATTGGTTATATTGGTTGGTATAGGAGTAGATACGAAACTCTTTACTCATTTACTCTATTAAATATATTATAAAAACTATTTTATTATTGAAACTATAATTATATACATTAAAGTTATGTGGGAATGCAATATGAATAAGAAAATATTTATTTCACGTTTTTTTTTATTTCATTTACTGACTGAGCCGGTGAACTTGGTACCGTCTGACATTGACATCTTATATTTAAGAAAATTTGCTTGTTTGCGAAAAATCAGTGTTTTTGTTTTTTATTCTCTGAAATCAATTTTATTAATAGTTCTTGTATGGTTTCTCGTGATCGCCACTAAGAATTTTGGAGTTGTTAGCACAAAATTATTATGTTTTAATAAAATAATATTTAGCTTGCTATTGCATATGGTTTCCACTTAACACTTTCAAATGATTTTCATATTATTTCTCGTGGTTCATGGACCCGCCACCTTTATGGTGTGATGTGCCCGCGTTTAAATTTAACAAAATAGAAGTAGCTTAAGCTACTCCTTATTCCATCAGCTGTCTGCTAGAGAAAGTTTCGTCAAAATCAGTTCAGCCGTTTCAGAGATTAGCGGGAACAAAGAGATAAACAGATAGACTGAAAAAAATCTAAAATACATTATACAGACTGCAGCATAACAAAACATAATAATTAACTGGCATCTTTGTATAAATAATTTTTCCAAGCCTAGGTTAATTTATATTTGTATTTTATGAGAACTCAGCACTTCGCGGTAGTGCGAGTTATAATTAATGTAAAATTCATTAGTTGAGTTGGTTCCAATATGTTCTACTTTTTTCCTCACGTTACTTTATTCAAAAACTTCGTAGAGCAAATGGGATTTCAAATAATTTAACAATGTTCAAATAATAGATTGGAATGAGTTTTACAAAACTTTGGTAGTAGCTTTTGCCAGCATCATCCTGCTAATAAGATTTATTCTCCATTTTTTCATCGTGCCTCATTATCGTACTTTATTTATTTTTTGTAACAATAAAGTGTCAGAAAACACTTCCATGTTACAAAAACAAATTTAAATATGATGTATTTCAATTTATTTTTTAAAACCTAACTTAGGACTAAACTTATTAATTTGTTTATTATTATATTCTATACTCTCTACCTATCTCACAAGGCTAGTCCCGTGAAAATACAATAATAATCTTTATTTGCCTTCACATCTTAATTACAATTGTATGATAATTACATTTTTTTCTCAATTTGATAGGTGTGGAGGTTTTCTTTTAGGAAACAAATATGTATCTTCAATAACTTTAATAACACATACATTATTGTTTTTGTCTAACGTAAAGTATCAATGACTCGTACCAAAGTTATAATTATTGATTTGTGATTTTGTTTTATTTATTTAAAAAAAATGATTACTACGATATAAATAAAATCATTTATTTTTACAAAAAAAAATTAATATAAACATTTTCTAACTTAAGTTTATTTAAAATAAACTTTACTAGTCAGATATGTTTTATCTTCATTTGTTAATTTAAAAATTGGAAGCTATTTAATATTAGATTTGTTGCTGTATAAGGAAGGAGATTTTAGAGTTATAAGCACTGTAACAAAGCACTAGGATTCAGATTAAATATCATACTATACACTTATTCAATAATGTAATCAATATTATTGCATAAGTATATAACTCTTAAGGCTCCGTAAGCTCCGTGGCCTAATTGTACGTAGACCAGATTCGATCCCCGCCTTGTACCAATTGAGTTTTTATAATTTACTGCCCTCTGTGTCTGCCCTTACGGTGAAGGAAAACATAATGAATCCGAGATTTGTGCCCGACGTGGCAACGGACTTGTCGCCTGTAGCCCATGGGATCTAATATCGTTGTAACCATGGGTGTGCCTCTGCGTACTCTTTCAGCGATATGGGCGAGACCCTATGTATATATATTTTTTAATAACTTTAAATTAAAACTCTAGAATGTAGTGGAATACTACAAATTCTTGAAAATATATTAATGTAATTGTATACTTAATTCCATTTTCTAATAGCTTTAAATATAATATTAGATAATGGCTGTGCTCTGTTACTTTATACTTCGTATTTATTACTGCTTCTGCGTATGAGTATGTGCATATGTGTAAATATTTCTTTATTATTGCATGGCTATATTAAAGAAAAACATAAATAATATTAGTTTAACATTTTTTTATCAGCATTCCAGTATCAACTTAATATTATACTAATCATAGCCAAAAGATTTATTTTCCTGTATTATATTTAAATATGCTGGAAACATTGGTTGTTTGTTTTATGAAGATATAATTTCCGTATATCAAAAACTTTCCTCACTTTGTTTGGGTTATTGTAAAAATTCATTCTGCTAGCGTAAAAGTTGAAGTAAACCTAAATACACTATGCTCTCTTAAGTCAGTTTATCCATTGTTTAAGGATTTAATACTTTTACCATGCTCCCTCAATAGATTGTTACTTCAATGAAGATAGTCTTTCAGTGACGGGTATAACAATAAGTGGATTAGGTGTCTTCTCAGACCAGCGAGCGTATCTCGTTTCGGCGATTTCATTGCGCAGTATTTTTAATTTTTTTAGAATAAGTTTAATTTTATTTGAAACAAATGCTTAATTTTTCTTTTCTTTATTTATGAAATTCTTTTAAATTATATTCATTCATTCCTCGTTGATCTAGAGTTTAGCACATCGGACTTCTATTCTGGTAATCCAGGTTAGGACCCCGTCATGTACCAATAAGTTTTTCTAACTTAGAACATCTTCTAAATGCTGTTACATTAAAGGAAAAGTGGTCTAAATATTTTACAAACAACACGGTGCACAGCCATAATATGAACAAAATGAAGTTGATAGATTTTAATCGTGGATAAGCGGCTACAGACTTCATTGTTTTGAGTCTAGGTTTTAGAAACAAAATATAATTTAATGATTATGTAAGATGAAGATGTTACAAAATCCTTAAACGTACAAGAAATCGTCTCCCATATTGTAGTGTGAAAATGTCTTACTATGAAAATAAAATTAATGTAATTTACAGTTTTCTCAAACTTCCAAATTCGATGGAAACTGTTAATTAGTTTGATAAAGTTTCACTTTACGTATGCATTCCACCTGTTACCATTCGCTTGTTAATATAAAGTTTTTGTTGAATACTTTAAAATATCTCGGTAGCAATTAGGTGTGTACAGACAGAATAATTTTATTCCAATATGTCCCGATAAACAAATAATTGTGCCATGTCTGAGCATATCGTTTTTTATGGCTACGTTAATCATACATTTGGGAAACTCCAAAAAATATAAGGGAACCATTTACAATACTAATAAAAAAATGCATTAATTACCAACAGATGCACCCCACGCAAGAAACTACCAAGAAAAAGCCAACGCAACTGATACAATAAAATTACTTTAGGATAACTTGAATCAACTTATGACGAAATACAATAATTCAATTGTGATTACTAGAACGTACCAATGAAGGCGTCCAAATTTTTCGAATTAGCTAAAGATTTAACGTAGATATATCTAGTATTAGTTACTCAAGTGATGTAATATGAGACATGTGTGTGTTTGCCGTGAGGTTTCCTCACGGCGGTGATTATATGACTATTGTCGAGGCTCGCACCTTACAAGAATTGTACTTAGGTGGTTTTCGTCGGTAATAATTGGTAATAAGTTTGCTTCGCTCCGGTCAGTGATATCGTATCGTCGTGTTAGGGCTCGCCGCCCTCCTCCGCATGAGTACTCGTGTTCTCGTCTTGCGGTGCTTTCAAATGTGTTGGAACTGGTCCCCGACGACAATGGCACTGTGATTGTTATGGTGTGAGGCGGCGACAGGATGGCGGCTGTTGCCGGGCTCTACGGCCTCAGCGACGAGCAGCGCGGCCGGCATCGGCGCGGACAAGCCAACGCCGAGCGCTCGGAGTCGAGGGATGACAACACAGAAGCGTGAGTTATAATGACTATGTTGTTTTTGTCTTTATAAGATCTAAATAAAAATATATTTCATTTGTGAGTTTTTAGGTTCTTACTTTTCCGTAATATGTTTTTTCCAATTATTACATATAATACAGCTTTAAAATGAACATCTATCGATTGTTCGCATTTTGTCGAACTCTTGCTACTGACAATAACTAAAACTTTGTACTGTTTATCAGTATATTATTATGTCGTCAAATATACAAAAATATTGAAAGTTTTTTTTTTTTTATATAATGATTAAAAGAGTATATAACTAGTCTAACAACAGTCAAAAGAATTTTTCAAAAAATGTTTTAAATCGATAATAAAATTATCACAAAATTTATAAGGACTTGTAAATCACTGGACGACCACTAGTTATTATAAATAGGTAACATTCTTATGCCGCCTTTTTGACTCTTAATTCGTATTGATCTTAATTTTAAATGATTATAATTATAAATTTTGTATTGGGGTAATAATTTTCATCTACCTATGGTATATATTGGTTAAATCCCTATCTAGGGTGAATTTTTCCTTCTAAAAATGCGGGAAATATTCCAAGCAGAGGAAAGTGCTAAAATTATAAAATCTTAAGCGGTACTCAAGTTTTCACAGCAGGCGATATCACAGGATGTGTCTCAGACATTCCATTATCCGAGACGGATAACCCGATTTCTCTACTACAATATAGATATTAATGTAGTAAAAAAGTATGTATGCCTGCCAAAAGTTTCAAATACTTTTTTTATTTTTTTGTTTTTTAACACTTTATATAGTCTTATGAAGAGGATATCGCGGTACTGTGAGTCAGTTGTTACGGTTGAAATAACTATTTTATCTTCGCAAGTAATTTTTTTCAACATATAAATAGTTATTCACATTGACAACAGCTATATCATCTCAAATAAAAATATAATAAATATGTTTCGTTCGCTTTAAGTTAGGACAGGTATATCAGAAAAACTTATAATAGCACGAACCGTGCTCTTTGCCATCTTGCGAAAAAAAACGAATAAAAATTAGGAATGGATAAACATCACAAAGAATTTTTGGTTTAAATTTGGCAACTGGGTCAAGGGGTAAAACGTCCGCTATTTAAATACGGAAGGGGCTTGCCCTTGCTTCAGCACAATATAGACGATTCATTACTGATTATGAGAAGATTTTTCATAGTCTTATCCTGAAGATAAATAAATTATGAATCTTGTCACCACGAGTAAAAATCGACCTGTAAAGTTAAATTTTACTCTTCCTTATAATGGAATGTAGCAGACGTGTATTAATATTGTTTTGTATTTGTATTATTAAAAATACTAAACAATTATTCTAAGTTAAGCTAAACAAAAAAATTGTGCTAATATATTTATTAGTTACTGTAAAAAAATGTCACGAAGTATTCTCGAAAGTGTAAGTAGAGGATCATACTAATGCACTCACGATTAGCCAACGATATTAGGTCCCGTCCCGTGACAAGTAGTCCGTCGCCATATTGTCTCTGCCAATAGGATACCATTTGCATGTTTGCTATTTTATAACAAGAAATCATGTAGCGCGCGATAAAAGGACAAACTGATGAACTGCATGCAGTCGACAATTAATCCTAATAAATTCCAAAGCTCTCTCGTATTTTAAACCTTTCATTTCACTGTGTCATTTTGTCGACATGTCGGGGGGGGGGGGGTCTAAATTATAAAGCTTTAAACTATCTGGAGATAATACTCCTAACAAAGATCTGATCCCAATATTAAACATCTATCTCATTATAATAGAATACTACTAATCGGGGACAGGTCTTTATTAGGAGTGTAATATTCAGATCGGAGTGTAATATATAGTTTTAGGAACCAGAAGTGAAAAGCAAATAAGCAATATAATAGATAATATGTTTAGCCTCCTTGTCTAGATCGTATTGTCACGGGGGTAGTGTATTTGAAACTCTTTTCTTTGGTGTAAGCTACACCGGTAACCGGAGACACCTTTAAAATTATTGTATAAAAATAACATGTTTTTAGATGTAATTTTATTCCAAATCCATTTCTATATATCCATTTTCTTGACGTTCCCGTGTTATACTTTTCACGTTTTCAAAATCGAATCTCGCTTTCTTTTCCGGCTTATACAATCCGAAGAGTTTGCATATGATATAAGCAACTTCTACAGTATAATCTAGTGGATAAGTTCCAAAACGTGTTAAATAATAATACATTTCTTAAAAATATTGTATACATGACATACTAATAGGACATGATAGGACGGTTCCTAAAGTCAACGAAGAAATCTGATGTACTTTTTGAAAACAAAACAGCAGATAGCTAACACATAATACGTTTCGTGCCAAACTTCAAGTTTGAAGGATTATCACGATCGGGAATTTCTTTGGCGTTTTTTTTTTATATAACCTTTCTTTCGTCGTTGATATTATCATGACAAACTATTATTTTACGTTTTACTAAATGAAAGCGAAATGGTGTTAGCTTCCAGGCAGTAACGTGCTATGCAGTTACTAGGATGGATTGTAACCATAGCTTTATCTATTCTTGTGTATAACGACAGTGCTCACCAGTGTACAATAAGACAAAAATGTGCTAGTCACGTCTTTGGTGACAGAGAACGGCAGAATTTGAAGAGAGAGACGAGAATATCTCGGCAGAACATTATATATAACCAATATAAAAAGAGGTCCTCGATGTCGAAGTACTATATATACTATCTCTCATTCAACTTTAGGCTAAGGGATATTTGAGCCTCGGTGACCTACACAATGGATTTATGCCCGATATGGTTACGGACTTGCCACTTGACATAGACATGGGACCTAATATTGTCGGCTCATCGTGGGTGCATTTGTGCCTTTGTCTACCCTTTCGGGGATGTGGGTGCAACAATATTTATTAAGTTTAAATCCGCCTTTTATATTCACAATTATTTACTTAGGTGTAAGTATGTGTTAATGTAAACCTTAAATAAATATATAATGATACTTTGCTAGAGTCTAAAAACTTATATAAAATAAGGAAATATTATTTCACAGTAATGATACCCTAAACATTTACCAGGAGACAATTTATTGGCCAATCTACTCACCTCTACAATTAGGTCATCGTATTAACATTTATCCAATACGCCT
Source organism: Lasaia peninsularis (assembly GCA_018236625.1). Lineage (NCBI taxonomy): Eukaryota > Metazoa > Arthropoda > Insecta > Lepidoptera > Riodinidae > Lasaia > Lasaia peninsularis. The sequence goes on from DVZL01004906.1 coordinate 11,469, forward strand.
TTGTGATTGTCAACTACGAGTCGTTTGACAACACGACTTCATTGCGGCATTTTATGGGATAAGACAGCAAACTAGCACACGGCTCTCCTGATGGTAAGAGACAACCGTGGCCTATAGACACCATAGATATTGTAGGTGCGCCGCTGTCCTGTGGTCGGGCTGTTAGACCTGATGTGCAAGTAGTTCAGCTACACTACACGGAACACGATGATATCATTATAGCGGCCGGAGTAGGTAAGGTGGTGGATTCCTATTCTGGGGAGTCGCTGTACAGCACTCTACCACCAGTTATTCAACAAGCTGGGTTGAAAATTCAAAATAATTATCCTATTTGTTATTCTACAATCTTAGTTATTTTACTAATGTGTCGTTGTTAACTATAATTTTATATTCCATAATTAACTTTGAAGCACCACCCATGTTTACTTGTCTTCACTCCCCAGGGTAAACTTGGAGAAAATGCTTATTGGCATAAAGTTCGCTTTTGTACAAAATTTTGTGCAATAAAATATTTAAATAAATAAATATCATCTATGACAATTCTATTTAAAAATAATAAAATTTTGGGATGACTTTTCAGTTAAATCTCAGACATATATTTTAATTGTATTTATATTTATAGATATTAAATTTAAAATGACACATAATATTAGGACCATATTATTTGTTGTAATTTTAAGTGAATATAAATAACCTAAAACACATAGAAAATCATTTTTATTCACCAACCCGTGACCGACAATACCACCCAATAGTACTGTTATCTATACAAATAAAAAAAATAAGAGTGTATATATGTAATATTTAACCGCTTTTTACTTAATGCATATGTATGTTTGCAAGGTACATATACCAAAATAAAATTTGTTCCCGCTAATCTCTGAAACGGCTGGACTTTCACTGGTAGACGGCTGATGTAATAAGGAGTAGCTTAGGCTACTTTTATATAACTACTAGCGGACGCCCGCGGCTTCGCCCGCGTGGATATCGGTTACCGCTGCAAAAAGCCTACTCAAGAAAGACATGGT
>DVZL01004907.1:0-12494 GCA_018236625.1 Lasaia peninsularis
TTGAAATTGGTTCAGTCGTTTTGGAGTTTATTGGCAACATACATCGTGACTTAAGATTTTTATATATATAGATTTACTAGCTTTCCAGTTTTCATCCCGCGGCTTCAACCACATTAACTATCAGAGCGTAAAACATACTCTCTTTTTAATATATTCGGTTGAAAGTCTATGTGTTATTTTGAGGCATAAGCTATCTTACTATAGATAGCTTAAAACCAGGAGACGGACATAGGATACTTTTAATCCCGTTTCTTTTTCATGGAATTTTATGTTCATAACCCGTATGCATCAGAGAATCGGTAACATCTATCATACCCTTAAATGCAGTCGGTACGAAGTTTGCCGGGACAGCTAGTTACTGATAGATTATTGATAAATAAATAGTTCTAGTCCCAATATTATAGCTTGTTTAAAATAAATTCATTTATATTCTAAGCAAGTTGCCCCGGCGAACTTCGTACCGCTCGCACTTATGGGGTATGTAAACAAAACAAAGTAAGTACATTCAAAAACAAAATAATGAAAAAAACATCCTTCATAAAGGACATTGTCCGAAATCGTAAAAAACTATCAATTTCAGTCTACTTTTATATACTAGTTGCTATAACATGTTTTTAACGGACACGCTGTATTATTTAATCAATATTTAAAAGTTTTTTTAAGATGCCTTGTCACCAGAGCTGGCGTCATATTCGTCAAATGTCAATGTAGTGTCACAATTAGGGATGCCCATCAAATAATTTGAAATCGATATTTATTAGAGATTCATTTTGTGACGATTAAATAAAGAGCACATAATTATTCATACTAACCCAAAGACCAAGCTCCCGAAAAGCTGAGACCAATGATTGTCATTCGCTTCTTATTACATAACCTCAAAATCTAATACATTTTTTGTAATATTGATTTTTATCCGCGTCTCCAATGTAAAATCAAGATTCTAAGATGATTTATGGGTGGTAACAAATACATTAAGCAATTTTCCATTGGTGACGGTTCTGGGGCGAACAATTATGGAGGGTAAGGAGTAACATCTCATATAGGAGAAAAACTAAAAAAGTGTCCAGCTGTTGTTATAAATAACAGTTCAAAAACCTTCCAGATTGGCGCTAGTGTAGTATACATGGTATGGTATGAACTATGGTGTGAACGTAGCAATTATTGTAAATGAATTGAAGTACGCCTAGTATAAAACTCTGTAGCTAATGTGGCGCCACCTTTATTTATGCATTTTGACGGACACTTTTCCTCCTTACCTTAGATACCCTCCATGTATGGACGAAAAACAATGTCACCACAATGAACGACAGAACGGACATCAAACGTTTGACAGTTAGGAATAGTTTCTAAGGGAAAGGAAGGAAGGAAGGAAGGAAAGGGAAAAGGAAATAGAAGTTTTAACTAAAATTCTAACATTTTTTTCATATTTACCAACCTTTTAAACTTCCCTGGACTTCCACAAGTAATTCAAAACCAAAATCGGTCCAGCTGTTCTCGAGTGAGACTGACGATCATAGTACGGGATACTACGGATCAGCAATTAAATTTATACGTATAAATATTAAATGAATACTAAATTAATGTCATAAGCGTACAAATCGACCGAAGTCTAATTCTTATGAATAAGATGAAAAAAAAACAAAAGTAGGTGCTTGAAAAAAAAACAAATAACTGAATTTAAATTAATATATTGCGTAATGTTTCAATTATTTCATAATTAACCAGAATTAATTAATTATTTACTAATTATAATTTAATTACCTATTAAGTAAAAGTTTTGTATGCTTGTCGCTTCTTTGCTCGAGCGCAGTTATTACTTGTATTAATATAATATTTTTTGTACATCATATACAAATATGTTAGAAAAAAGGCTTAATGTGTATAGCATTCTCTACCAGCCAAACTTTGGACAGAGAGAAAAAAGAAACAGTGATGGCAGATGCATAGAAAAGAAACAATAAAATTAAAACAAGAAAGATATAACAACTTAAAAAATACTTACTAAAAATATATCTAGCTATATCTGTAAAAAAAAAATGAAAATATGTGTTTAGTTTGCTAAGTTCTCATTATCGATCTCAGAAACGGCTCTAACGATTTCGCTAAAATTTGGTACCTAGGGGTTTTGAAGGGTAAAAAGTGATCTAGATCTAAACAAAATTGAGAAAATTACGACATCTGTCCAGCTCTGTCGGTAGCACGGTGTCAAATAGTATCGCAGTATTTTAAAGTAGACGAAAGCACCGACAAAAATGAACTCCTTATGGTAAGAGACAACCGCGGTTTATAGACACCATAGATGTTATAGGTGCGTCATTGTTTGTGGTTTGGCTGTTAGACCGCATGGGCAAATCTATTCGCTATACGCCTACGCCAGCCTACGGACCGGAATACGACGTCATTATGCCAGCAGGAATAGGTAAGGCGGTGGATACCTACCCGGGACAGTTGCTGCACAGCACTCTACCACCAGTGGTCATGCTGGTAGTGACCCATTGAGTATAGGATACTAGCTGCCTGGTAGGGAGTCAGTTGGTCTATTCTACATAGAAGACCCAGAACAATGGGGACAGTTATATGATAGTGTTATGAAATACAATGAAAATGATTTATTTGCCGAACATGTGTGTTAAAAGTTGTAACGAAACAAAAGTTTTCAATTATACCAACATATTCTACCACAATGTGGTGTGTAAATATTTTAAAACTTAGTTTATATTCATTAAACTATCACTACATAATAAGTATAAAAAAGAGTCATTTTCTTTTTTAGTCCCTATGTATTTTTTAATCTTTAAAACTAAGCAGCGGATTTTAATGCGTTTTTTTAATAGATGGAGTGATTCAAAAGATAGATTTTAATGTAATAATATACTAATTATCTTATTATTTATAAACTTCATTTTACACCCGACTTATTTTAACCCTGTCTACCACATACGACCACTGTTTCCAAACCTAGCCAGTCAGGAGAAAAAACAGCGACACAAACTCCCCGGCAACCATGACTTCTTTAATCAAATAAAAGCTGCATATATCAATATTAAATATATATATTTATTACTTAATCTTATCTTCAAAATAATTATTTATGCTATAAGTCAAATACCTTCTTACATAAATAATACATAGAAATACTTATATAGATACCAGAATAAAATTAATAAACTCAAGACTCTAAAATACAAGAATCTATGCTCATCACACAAATGCATGTCCCCGTCGGGAATCGAACCCGAGTCTCACAGTTAGTTGGCGGTGGTAGGCAAACAGGCTAATCACGCGACCAAGGAGGTGGCCAAATTTTTCCAGAACTCTACCATCAGGTCTGAAAGAAAAATCGTATTATTTGTTATAGATTTTTGAAGGCCTCAAGGAGAAACAGCCAGAGGTTTTTGATAAGTTAAAATTAGTCACGGGTGATATTTTGGAAGAAGACCTGGGGTTGTCTAATGACGACCAGCAGGAGCTGATGAGGAATTGTAATATTGTGTTTCACAGCGCAGCATGTGTCAGGTAAATATTAGAATAGATTTTTTTTTCACATAGACCTTACAAGCGGTTCTTGTGACGCGTCTTTATCATTCTAAAATTTACCACCGGAACCGGCGAAAGAAACTCACATAAGCCCGCTTATTATTTTTTAAAAGCTTTTATTTAACTTGCATTTTATGTATGTAAGTATGTATATTCGGGTGGAATCTTAAAAAATAATTTTGAAGTAGATATCTTCACCCGATTAAGCTGAAATTTAGTATACACGTTTATAAGGTACTATAAGGTAAGGTACATTATTCTAAATTCAATATGGCGTACCAACCAAGATGGTGGAATAGTTGTTTTGAAATAACTTCTACAATATTGATATCAAATGAAAGGGCTCGTTGAGAGCAACTTGAACAATAAAAAGCTTTTGCTAAAAAGCATTTTGGCCCTTTAACTTATTCATATTTTCTAAATACATGATTTGTACATTATACGACAATAAAAGAGATTAAATTTTATTATAATTGTTTAATAATTCCTCAATTTATGGTCGGCCTTTGGTGGAACCTCATGATATATTTATAAACACACATTATTCACGTTATAAATATCGTCGGGTAGGCGTGATATAAGGTGGCAAATCCGTCGCTATATTGGACACAAATCCCGGATTTTGTCTTGATGTTTTCCTTCACTGTATGAGCATTCAGAAGATGTATTTAAGTTAGAAAAAGTCACTGGCCGGGTTCGAACCTGGACTGTAAAAATGAATGTCGAAGCGCGTTCCACTAGGCCACCGAGGCTCTTTAAATTAACTTCTATGTATATTTCTATCCTTTCTCTTTTCTAGATTTGACCAAAAGCTAAAAGATGCCGTTCATATGAATACAACTGGTACAAAACGGGTTTTAGACTTGGCTGAAAGTATGACTAACTTAGAGGTAAGAAAAGTACTAAACTGACATTCAAATCATGTATACATACAATACATACATACAAGTATACATACATGTATGTATACTTGTATGTATGTAATGTATGTAATCATGTATACATACATACAAGACTTGCGGCTACAACCGTGTAAAACTAACAAAAACACTCTTAAGTTTTTAGGGCTCCGTACTCAAAGGGGAAAAAACAGAACCCTATTACAAAGACTTCGCTGTTCGTCTGTCTGTATGTCTGTCGCTATATCTCATGAACCGTGTTAGCTAGACAGTTGAAATTTTCACAGATGATGTATTTCTGTTACCGCTATAGCACAAATACTAAAAATAGACAAATATAATAATAAGACAGACACACAGACTTACACACGAATAGCGAAATTTAAGTAATAGGGCTCCTTTTTTAACCCTTTGGTTACGAAACCCTAAGAAGATGTTTCAGAAATCCTTTATGAAAATCGAATTAGAATAAAACTATCGATTTTTTTTAGGCTTTCGTCCATCTCTCAACGGCTTATTGTCGCTGCGATCTAGATGCTTTGGAGGAGAAACTTTATCCAGCTGTCCATAAACCTGGGAAGATCATGGACATAGTGGAATGGATGGATAATAGTACCCTGGAATATTTGGAGCCCAAGTACTGTATTTTATGAAATCAATCATATTTTGTCGCCTCTGTCGTCTAGCTTAGTCGATCCGACTTTGACGCATTAGGTCTTGCATTCGACTCCCGGTTCAACTTGTTTTTACGAGTGAGATTGCATTAGTGCTATCTCCGTGTTGGTCCGGGCCCTTTGTGTAGAATAGACTAACTGACTCCCTACCAGTCAGCTCGTAAGAGGCGAGCGTAAGGTCGCTGGGTAACATGACCACTGGTGGTATAGTGCTGTGCAGCAACTCGCCCGGGTAGGGATCCACCGCCTTACTTATTCCTGCCGCCATTATGACATCATTGTATTCCGATCCGGAGGGTAGGGTACCCGGTAGACTTGCACATAAGGTCTAACACCCGACCACAGGGCAGCGGCGCACCTACAACATCTATGGTGTCTATAGGCTACGGTTGTCTCTTACTATCAGGAGATTCGTTGACTTATCTAAAAAAAAAATGGCGAGGAACATATATTGAAATAAAAAAACAAACAATTTGTCGTACTATTAGATCGTTAAAAATACACACCGTATGTTAATGGTGCGTTACCATAAGACTGGTCAAGCTTGTTGATTAAGAAAATTTACCTACCTTAAAAACAAGAGACTACAGTAGCGAGCACTAACGTTATGGTGGGAGGAGCAGATAGTCCCAAATAAATTTGATGCCAATGAAACATGATATGTTTTTTTTAGATTAATATCATCAGAACCCAACACATACTCATACACCAAAGCCATCACCGAGGACCTGGTGGCAGAATATGGGAGCAAGTTCCCTGTGGCTATAGGACGACCTTCTATTGGTAAGGCCTACAACTTTTTTCCGTTTCGAACCTTTATCCCATGCGCATTTTGATAAAATTAATCGTATCTAAATCGACTCGGCCGTACCTATAGCGATAAGTACCTACAAAATTTCGTGGCGCCATCGCCACTCTAGTACCATAGTTATCGCGTCACTTTACGCCAGATAGTGATAGAGTTATGCGTTGGAAGAGAGCGGGAATAGTTAGGTGAACATCTCGTCGTGTGCACTTACACGAGCTGAATTGAACTTTGTCGGTCGTCGGTAGGTCGGAAAAATAATTCTCACTACTCTTTGTCCTATTACTAGTTTTCCCGTAGGAATGAAGCATTTTCCCGCAGTAAAAAGTAGCCTATGTTCATCAGGGATAATGTCGGCATCTAATGGTAAAATTTCTTTTTTAAATCGGTCCAGTAGTTTCGGACTTACACGTCACATTGTATGGGACACATGTATACCTTTATATTATTCAAGATATCGCAAATAAAATCCTATCATTTAGTTATCTACGAGTATCCTCAAACTAAATAATTATAGAACATTTTCTAATTTAGATACATATTTCTTTATCACATCTATATTTTATAACTATATTTGTAATAATAACGTGATGGAACGTAATGGAACGTAATGGAAATGGGGTCATTTCATGGAGGTGTGACATTAAATAATGCACCATCCCATTTCGCCATTTTACGGCGTACAATAATTGCACAATATGTTTTTTTTTTCTCTTGGTACAAAGGTTGGCTGGTAGAGAATGCTATACGCATTAAGCCCGCCTTTTGTATAACATATTTGTATAATATGATGTACAAAAAATATTAAATAAATAAACAAGTCATCATTAAAAAAATACAATTATAGTATTCTTATACAATAATAATTTTATTATAATAAAATTAAGTTTTTATTTTATACCTCAAAATAAAATTCTAAAAAAAAGTAGCGTGAGCTGTCTGCCAGTGAAAGTCGCGTCATAATCGTTTCAGACGTTTCAGAGATTAGTATAAAAAGATACAGACATATATTTCATACTCATAGAGCGTTTTCGCTCTTAAGGCAGGTTTTTCAACTTCACTAATACTAAAAAACTTGCAGAATTGGTTGGGCAATCTTGAGTGATTTAGCAATAATTGGTATTGGGTACAGGTCTTTCCTAAGAGTGTAACTTCCAGATAGTACCAATAGCTTCATGATCTTGGAACTTCCACCATATTGGATTTAGGAATCTGTTGAATTCTCAACTGAAACTGTCTTAATCCAATTATAAAATGGAACTATTAAAAATATTCTTTTCTTATATCAAAATTGCAGTTACTGCTGCCTGGAAAGAACCTATGCCAGGATGGGTGGACAATTTGAATGGACCAACAGGACTCGTCATTGGCAGTGGAAAGGGTAAGACAGGAACAATTTGACTTCCACTTCAGAAGAAAAATTACAGTTAAAATAAATAGATAGAATTTTTTTTAACAGTGAACGGTTATTATTTTGAGTTCAAATCTCGTCTGTCTACTTTTTATATGTTTGTTAAGCGATATCTCCGTTAATTCTAAATGAATGACATTTGTTTTGAAAGATGAATCATACTTCAGACTTGGTTTCATTTAAGTTATATGAAAATTGGTGCATCGCTTTTTCAAATATCAACACTAACAAAAACTTTACTTAAACGACACGATAATGAAATTGAAATCGGTTTAATGCAATTCTATTGCGTTTCAAATATTTTAGCTGAATTGATGAGCTTATTAACCAAATTTTAATATTTATGAATAAGATATATCCCTTGATGAGACATGAATTGAAGCCATGGAACAATTGAAATTACATACATTATATGTACATAAATACATTTCTTCACGCCTGATTCCATGCAGGGTATCGAGTATCGAGTACCAAGTGTCATGATTCCTTCATACTTGATGTTAGATTATATGTTTATGTTTAGAGCACCTTTGCACAATATTTCGTCGACTTTTTTTCCATATCATAAGGTTGCCTGGAAGAGATTGCTGATTTGGCGATAAGGCAACTTTATGTATCATTTAGTCTTTTGTATTTTTTGGTGCACAATAAAGAGTAATTCTATTCTATACTTGCCTAGCTACCTCGTAGGTATATATCGTTGTGTATTCGTTACTCGCTTCATACAACCATGCCGGTCTCAGAGGCTCTTGACATAACCCTCATATAATACACGAGCTATTTAGTCGTATAATGTCAACCTAGGTCTCTCCAGTCTAAATCAAACAAGAAATTAAAACTTTTTTCCAGGAGTCATTAGGACGATGCACTGCGAACCTTCTTACAAAGCAGATGCGATTCCTGTTGATGTAGTGGTCAATGGCTGCATCCTCATCGCTTACGCCATCGCTTTGGATAAGTATGAATTATTTAATTATTCTACCTTAAGAAAATACATTTAAAATAAAAAAAAATGTTTATTCACTCTCTTGGGAAATACGTTTAACCATTTTTGATTTTAAAAAGCATTTCCGGATCGTGTGAATAAATTATTAAACGTATGTCCAAAGCGTATGAATAAACATCTTTTTATTTTTATACGTATTTCCCGAGCAAGTGAATAAACATTTTTTTTATTTATACTTTAAAAGAGGTCAGATGACAGTTGCTCCAGGTGGCGCTGGCGTTGTTAGCATAGCAATGCGCGCCGATGGTATTCCATAAATATTAAGTTTTTTAGCTTATAAATATTTTCCAGGCCCAAAGAAACCCGTGTGTTTAATATAACACTGTCTGGTGTTCACAAAATTACTTGGAGAGAAGTCATTGAAAGTGGTAAGTGTTAGAATAAAACTTAAATATTCAGGAAGCTAAAGGTAAAACAAACCGGCCTTGTGTGAGAGAGATAGCCGGCCCAATGAGGTATATATATTAAAAAAACATTAAGTACACTAAATTTAAGTATAACAAGTCGTGTTTACTATGCGTCAATAAATAAATAAATAAATAATAAAAATTACTGGACAAATTACATAAATTGCTCTAACGTTAAAATAGACAAATTATATGTTTGTTTATGGGTTTTAGACAACGATACTAATACATAAAGATACTTAAATATATGCAAGAATAAATTTAATAAACACCTAGACCTGGTAATACCGATATCTATGTTCATCACACAAATGCCTGCCCTCGTCGAGATCGTTGGTCGATGGGGTTAGGCGTGTGCGCTAACCCCTCGACCAACGAGTCGGACAGTAAGTACTATTATGAAAACAGGGTGGAAAAATGGCGCCCCAGTATTTTATTTTGATACCGGGTCGCGACCCGGCAAATGGGAACCGCTGCTCTAGGCTCTTACACAAATAGTTTTTTAGGCAATTCGATTCGTGTTTTTTAAATAATAATTAGTGATACGTATTTAGTAGTTTATATAGACGACTTTTGGGTCGACAGAGTGTAGTGTGCAAGTGTCAAACATAATATTTTTAATTATTGAATGGATATTCACATGTAAAAATAAATTAATATGGTGGATAAATAATCATGAATATATAAAAAAAAATGAAAAAAAATGTATAATTAAAAGAGTAGTAGCAAGACTTTTAGCTAGTGGCTTACTGTGTACTCAATGTTAACACTATAGTATTCCGATTTTGGATACCTATTACCTTACACATGAGGCTTGACATCCTAGCAGTGCATCATTAACATCTGTGGTGTCTTATGTATAAATCTTTTCATATTTCTTACCATCATTATGCTTTTTCGTCAGTCGGTCGTAATTGGTCTCCGACTGACGCATGAGATCCCGGGTTCGATTCCCGGTTAGAGATTTGTTGCTATAAGTTTTTTTTTCAGTTACTCTGAATATCCATGATGTATGGGGCTAATAATATTGGCTAATCGTAGGTGCATACGTCTGCCTACATTTTCGGGGATATCAGCATGACGAATTCATTTATTTTTGTATTGCAGGTGAAAAATGGGTAAATACGTATCCCTTCACCATAGCCTTGTGGTACCCTGGTGGTACCATCAAGTCGTACTGGCTGACCCATCAGATCATGTTGTTCCTGACGCACATAGTACCTGCCTACCTCGTAGACTTTCTACTGTTCTTGTTTAGACGGAAGACTTTGTAAGTTTTTCACTATCATCAATCATATTGTTATCGTATTTTTTTACGAGATAAAGCAATGTAGAATTACACGAGTCTCCTGATGGTAAACCTTAAAAAGGCAAACGTGGCTTATATAAAATGTTGTACCTATGTGCGACACTGTCCTATGGTTGGACTGTTAAACTCTTTGCGCAAGTCTAGTTTAGGAAGACAGATGGTCTATTCTACACAGAGGAATCTTTTTTTTTCATTAATCCCATAAAATTATATCAAATCGGTTCGATTATATATACAAAGGCTTGATAATTTAAAAACATCAATCAGTTTGTAGGTACGTACTCGATAAACGATTAATTTTGGTTTTAGTGATTAAATTATATTTATTTGCAGTCGGGTTTTACATTTATTTGCAATCGTGATTTTAATAATTATCTTCTCTTTCAGCCTGGTCAATGCTCAAAAGCGAATTAGCCATGGTTTAAACGTCCTCCAGTATTACACAACCAAAGAGTGGCATTTCAAAAATACCAACTTTCTAGGGTTACAAAAGAGGATTAGCGAAGAAGAGAAAGAGACCTTCTTCATAGACGTCAGCTCTTTGGACACTGACCTGTACTTACGGGACTATGTGAAGGGAGCCAGACAGTATGTATGTAAAGAAGATCCAGCTACTTTGCCCAGAGCCAGAAAGTTGCACAGAATGTAAGTATTTATTTACTGCCATTGTGTTCTTTACTAAACGTTATTTTAGCTATATATAAACGTAATTTTAGCTGTATAACGAATTATTGTTTAATAACTAATGCGTTAGAGTCGCAGTATTTATTATTAAGATGATATCTTACCACACGATGCCTAACAACAGACTTTTAGCAATACACCCTTAAAAGTTAAATGAAGAATACAAAAAACTTTTGCATTTTATATCTGCTTCTTCAAGTAAAGATCTAAGGAGTATATTAAGCGCCAGATGTAAGGGCAAATGCCGTGTGATCTGCAATAATTGGTTGTTGCGTACGCGCCATTTTAAGGATACCTATATATACATTACAGTTTTCTTTATAATTGGCTTCTTTGCAGTCGCTACATCGTCGACAGAGTCGTCAAGGGGCTGCTTTATTTCCTGTTATTCTGGTTTTTGTATTCTAATTCCGGGATCGTCACTTCAAGCATCACATCAGCTGATAAAGCCCTCCGGAGTTTGATTAATTGTTAATAATAGTTGTAATGAATTTGAATTGAGAACGGTCTATGCTGTACGCGTAATAATATTATTAACATAATATGATCAAACGTTTACCAACTTAATAATATAAGTAATGGATTACAGTCTATCGTCACTGTGGTGTTTATATAAGAAGTAAGACGGACAAGATGGATATTACAACAGTTACTAGTTACATGATTTGTATGTCTATACAAATAAATGAATTTGGTGTACATCTGTGTGTAATATTAAAATAACCGCCATTGTTTTATAGATGGTATATAAACCAAAATAACATTTTTATAATTTATATCTGTCTTGTGTCTTTGTTCCGGCTAATTAATGAATTGCCCAGACTGATTTTGACGGGGCTTTGACGTATTATAAAAATGTAATTACACAAATTATTTAGACAAAAATGAATCAAAATTGTTTCAGTCGTTTAAGAGGGATGTATATTTATAATTATTGTTAGTGTTAAGTACGGCATTATTGACAATATTGTTGTTAGAACTTAAGTTAAAATTTAAAATCTAAGATCAAATGACCGAGAGGTCTATTAATTATTTACTTGCTATAATATTTTATTGTATTGTCGAGTCAAATATTTCGTTTTATATATACCTACTATTATTTTGATAAATACTTACTATTATTTATCTATAAAAATTATATCGATTTTAATATAAACAGTTATTATTTTGTGAACCAAAATATGAAGGGTTAAAATAAGAGTCACCAGATTTATGGGGAAAATTTAAAAAACAATATCAACCCGTAAACAGCAAAAATTATTGTTCAAAGAATCCCCGAAATAGCGCTTGTGTAGAAAATGGCGCTGGGTTGAAAAATTTAATATTTTTTGACTTGTTTGTTGTCGAAATATGCCGTATTTAAAATTTGAACTATTTTCGTAGTATATAATATATATCTACTTAATAAGTTTTTGTCTCGTTTTTTAATTTGATATCCTACATTGATATGGCTCTTCTTGTTTCAAAAGTAACACTAAACTACTTCTCCTTTTTTTACATACAACCACTATTGCGTATGGCATAATAATTCTGCTAATGTCGTATGGTGAAACAGACATGGAAAGGTTTTATTTTTACTATTAATTAAGAATTCATAAATCAAAATACATTTGTAAACGCTAGTGCTTGCCACTGTCGTATTTTATCTAATAGGGTAGAAATGGTAAACTCTTATGATAAGCAAGCCTTAAGAGAATACACCAAGGGCTAGAGAAATGAAAAATAGGTATTTGTAAAATCTATTGCTGTCGCGCGGTGCCCG
>DVZL01004908.1:0-12492 GCA_018236625.1 Lasaia peninsularis
ACATGCGCACGCCGCACAGCTTACAATAGCTTACTATAGCAAAAAGTATCGTTACAACTTTTCGTGAGATTTTTTTCGTCTAGTCGCCTTTCACAACGAGCGATAAGGAACTTCGTTCCAAAAATGTATTATTAGAATTTCTAGTAAAAGATGTAGGTCAGTCAATTGTTTGTCGAACATATGTAATGGTTATATAAAGTCAGTAAAGCACGAGTCCACAGCCATTTGTGCGGAACACAGTATTGTGGTATTTGTGGATGAACAAAGACCCATGTGTACGGAAACGCAATTAATACAGAGAGACCAACCAACTGTGAATGACCAATCTAAAATTAAAACCGCTCTCGTCTATTTGTAGTATTGTGTTCGACGGTATTTAAAAATGGAATTTTTCCATTCGAATATCAAAAATTTACATATTTTTATAATGGACATGTTACTGGTACTTAATAATGTCGCGTCTTCGACCTAACCTTGTCCCGTTTCTATATCAAATGATATCAGAGTCCGCCATCTAATCTATAGAATATGACAAGGGCGCCAGTTTTGGTTCGGGTCTTCTATGTAGAATAGACCATCTGCCTTCCTACCAGGCAGTTCGTAAGAGGCGAGCATAGGTTAACTAGGTTACTACCAACATGACCACTGGTGGTCTACCACCAGTGGTCATGTTGCTGCACAGCACTCTAGTGCTGTGCAGCAACTTGCTCGGGTAGGGATCCACCGCCTTATCTATTCCTGCCGCCATAGTGACATTGTCGTTTTCCGGTCCGGAAGGTATGGTAGCTGGCAGACTTACACATAAGGTCTAACAGCCCGACCACAAGGCAGCGGCGCACCTACAACATCTATGGTGTCTATAGGCCACAGTTGTCTCTTACCATCAGGAGACCCATGTGTCTATTCGTTGTATTATAGTATAAAAAAAGGGTCTGCATAGAGAAACTATTAACCGCCTCATTGCTCGAGTAGCTAGCGTACACGCCTAACCGTATCGACTAACCATGAGGCTCGGGTTCGATTCCCGACGGGGACAGACATTTGTTTGATGAACATAGATGTTTATATTTCAAAGTCTGGGTGTTTATTAAAATTATTCTTGTATATATTTAATTATTTCTATGTATTAGTATCGTTGTCTAACACCCTTAAAACAGGCTTTTGATTTACCAGTACGGCCCAGTAATATTTACTTATTTATTTCTAAATGCGTATAGCATTCTCTATCAGCCAACCTTTGGAGCAACAGAAAAAAACCGTCTCGCACTTGACGCCGAATCGCGCAGAAGGGTTTATAAAATTATTCATAAAAACGGCAATAAAATAAAGCTTGTTGTATGGGACCACCCTTTTTATTCCTATTTTATTCTGTTTCTAGTATATGTCATTATAGCGGCAATAGAAATACATCATTAGTAAAAATTTCAAGTGTCTATCATCATTATCTACAAAAACGGCCAAAAATTACATTGGTTGTATGGGAGCACCCTTTATGCATTTATTTTATTCTGTTTATAGTATTTGTTATTATAGCGGCAACAGAAATACATTGTAAACTAAAACTTCAACTGTCAGGCTATTACGGTTCATAAGATACAGCCTAGTAACAGACATACTGATAGACAGACAGACAGACGGACAGGAACGTAAACGTTAGGGTACGGAACCCAGAGCACCTGTCATCGTCGTAAGACCTTATACTGTCGGCTAATTGTGGGTGCATAATTATGCACCTCTGCCAAGCAGATCGGAGACGTGGGATATGTATTTTTTTATAATATATCAAATAGAATTTCTTTACACCTAGAAAGGAAGGATTATACTGTAGGTACATAACATCTTAGTGAATCGTCTCAGAGAATTGCTCGCGTTCGGAAAAGTTATTTCAGAAGAAGTAAATCGGAAAATTGTATGAAAATAAAAAGCTAAGCGCCGTAAAACTACACCTGCGGTAGGTGCTATGTCCAATAAGTGTAGCTTGGCCAAGATGAGGCCTGGAGTTTGCAATTTTTACTCTGCGCTCGGAAAATTGCATTTGCCGCGTTCCTTGGCGGTTGGGTAACTTCGAAAATATTAGAATTTATTTGCGGTCATAAATTTTAGACACTCACATAACCGTAAATTTCATGGAAATCATATTAAAACCGTAAAGATTCAGATATAAAGAATTCAAGAGAGGTCTATGGAGTTGCCGAAATATTAACTTTATATTTTAAAATATTTTATAACGGTAATACAGCGTCGTATATTTGTATTGTTGAAGCCTTGAAAAAACCTTTTATGTTTAGGGTTCTGTACTTAAAGGGTAAAAATACGAGACCCTTTTTTAAAACTCTGCTATCTATCTGTCTGTCTCTCACCAGGCTGTATCTGTGATAAACAGAAAGTCGAAATTTTTACAGATGATGTATTTGTCCCTTTTTGGTAACAAAGATCTTAGTGTTTTCCGTGATAATTTAACTGTTTGGTAATGTATCCGGTAAAAGTTGTTCTGCAATATCACAAACAAAATATACCTACTTTACAGTTCGATCTCACACTAAACCACTAAATATTAAATATCATAAAATTTAGTTGAGCAAAGAATTTATGAGTTATAGGTTTAAGTTTTATTTAACGTTTAAAAAAAAGTACTACCCACATCATAATTGCAATTTAAAAAAATTTTTGATTCAATTTTATTTGTTATTGATTATATTTATTTTTTTATACATTAAAATGATGATTCGTATTATTTACTAGAAATGGGACCTAGTACCCTGAATATAGGATATTTTATCATTATTATATAAATAATTTAATGAATGTTTTTTCTCCCCATCTACCACATTATCATACGCATATACTTTATTATGGTAAATTTAATTTTAAAGACAAATATAAAGCTTTGACTTGAAGGATGTGTTTTTGATAATTGATGCGACCCATCTTTTACCCCAGCTACGCTCACCCATTAATAATAGAGTGACAGCGTCGCAGGTGCGGCACGAAGTCGTTCTGCCGATAAACGTCTAGATGCATAATTGAAGACGTGTGCTTCCCATCGTTTACGTGACTAGCTCTGAATCTCCTGAGCATAATATCGAGTTTATAGGCTAAGTATGATGGATGATTAGTCTTCAACAATATTTACCTGAGCATAACTTCGCAGCAAACGCAAGTTAAACAGTTTCATGAAACTACCTGAATTCCCTTAGCCGTGCTAAAGTTTAATAGTTATAGTGTTTGTTTCGTATGGAGTTTGTTGGTTGTTTTGCTATTAGAAAATCGCAGCAGCTTGATTAGTCTAGTAATACTCAATAAACGTATGAATCTATTTTGCAGTATATTAAACGACTTTATTTTAGACCAAGCTTTTGGATAAGTGATAGGATCAAGCGTTACTTTGCGGAAACTTTGATTTAAATAAAAATAATATTAATGTTATGCAAACCCCCGCCAAAAACAATAATAAACTGTACTACTTAATCAAGCAAAACACTCAATTCATTCTTCACGTACGTTTCGCTTCGCACTCGAAGCATATTCAGAAGAACTAAATACACTCCACGACGTTATAGCTACTAATAGCTATATACAGTCTATAGAAATTAATGCAAAAAATAAAACAATTTTATTTTTGTTAAAGCTTTGGAAATTAATAATATAGTACCTGGATTACCGAGCCTCGCTAGGTTTTTTTTAATTACATTTACTTAAAACCATGCAAATTACTTACTGATGAAATATGAATAATCAGTAACCAGGCAACCAACGATATATTTCAATAATTAATAAAAATCCTAGCCGCAACCAGGCAACAACTGTTATTTTTCAATAATTAATAAAAATAGTTTAGCAACCAAACTCTAGTAAACCTATCTCTAAATGTAGAACTTATTGAAATTGGCTATAAAATGACATTTCCTGAAAATAAAACCTAGCTATCTCAATTTATCGCCCCCGAAACCCACTAAATACAAAATTTCAAGAAAATCGTTTGAGCCGTTTCCAAAATCGTTGATATATACATATATACAAGAATTGTTCGTTTGAATTAGATATCCTTTGCTATTTTTAATAAGTTCGAAAAAACCCAGGGAATGACTTTTACAGTATTTATTATAAATCAAATAAACAGTGTGATTTTTATTAGAAAAGTTCGTTTATAAGAGATCCCTTTATTTAACAGTAAAGTCGATTTTGTATAATAAAACTATTAAATAAGTAGCTGACAGTATTAATTCGTAAATAAGAATATTCACAATTAAGTCTTCATCAAACATCTAACAAAAAGGTGATCTTAACTCTAACAATAGATATTAAAGTTAACCTAGGATAGCCAAAAATACAAATAAAATAAAAAAATAGACTGAGAACAAACTAAAAGTGTAACAAAAAAAATAAGAAGAAAGATATTTATATAATACTCGTAATAAATAGATCATTCATTCTATGGATCCTATAATATTAACTTACCAAATATAATATTACTAATCTAATGCAATATTTATAAGGTAGGAATCCAATATTCCCCTCGTTTATTTCGTCGCAATAAGCATGGTAATTTATAACAGAGAGTGCTTATACACTATGACAGTTTTATATAGGTTGAGCGCTGAGACGCTTGGCCCCGTAACACGTAGTGACCTGTGACCTCGCACCGCCACGTGGACGACCCCTTTTCTGAATGTCAGACGTCATTTGGCCCCCGTTTGTTCATTTTATTCCTACACAAAGAGTCGGTGTATTTAAATGAAAGTCGACTTTAATGAAATCTCGAGAACACTCATACTTTTCTTTTATTGTAAAACATCACAGAATGTCTCGGGTATTACAAGATTTATATTTAAAATATTTTTTCCACATCTATATTTACGTCTAGCTAAACGTATTTAGAATCAGAATATTTGATAACCCATAAGCCCGACAAGTTTAAACGTTGTTATACTTTGCCATTTGTAACCGTGCTGTTAACCGGTATGCTAGTCGCGGCGAGTTTATTTATCTCAAATCTTTAATATCGGGAATTTGTATGTTTGATTCCCAAAACAATAAATACTTAGTAAACAAATATTACTCCTACAACATGACAATCATATTTTATACCGTCACATCGCTATTTTCATTCTAGTGACGTTCAGCGCAAAATAAGTCTTGACATGACTTTTTACGTGTCAATTTTACACACATTTAAAATAAGCGATTTGTCAGAAAGTGAATCTTTTGTAAAAATAATAATTCGATCATGTGAGCTAGGGGACAGCAGCTCATATGTTATTCTTTTTTATTTGATAAGAAAATGAAGTAGCAAACAGTTCTATTAGTAGTAATAACTTCGGTCTATAGAAACTATAGATAGCGAACATGTCCACTACTTTCGTGATGGAAAATCATGGCCTAAAGAAACCATAGATTTCGTAGGTACGTGTCCAATTGAGTTGTTAGGCCTAATATGTACCAGTTTACTCTCCTTACTTATTAAGCTTACCTTATTTGCGAGTTTCTAACTATTCGAAAAAGTTTAACTGTGGAATAGAATGTTACCTTATAATATTCCATTGTTTTTCGGAATAAAGTAATTATAATAATGAAAAGCAGAGTACAATGCTCTTTTTGTATAAAATTTAGCATTATTATTATGATATAAAATTTTTATTGCATAAATAATTGATAACACTGAATTATTGCATGCTACGAAGGTTATGAAATGGGGCTGTATTATATTATTAACTGGAACAAACTTATGTACACCCTATTTTTAGCAGTAAATGATTATATTATTATTATTATTACTTAGTAGTATTTAGTTTACTTGCGCATTTAGGATGTATTTTCTTTGTTTCTTGAAAAAAGGTAATTTCATTGTACAAAAGTTCGGTATAGAACTCCGGCGTGAATCTATTTTCATTTGCCACATAATAACTCTCTTCGCGGGACACGGCTTCACTTTAACTACGGAGTATCGGAAATTTTAATTAATTTTTCTGCTACCTGAGTGATAAATTTTCTCGAATATATATCGAATATAGTTTGCATTAATAACCTCTTGCTTGTTTTTATTAGTAGTTAATTAATTCTCAGACGGTATTAGTTTTCTACAGGTTTTATTTTTTTTCAATTGTTCCTGACTCTGTCGCTATCTTTGTCGCTTTTGTGGTCGAACGTAGTTGGCATTCGACTTTAGCATGGCCCCTGGGTCAATTCCCAGAAAGGCCAACTTGTTCTTATTTATTTATTTAAATATTTATTGTATACATACACAAATAACAAATACAATCACTTAAAGATATTACTGTACAAAAGTCGAACTTATCTCCTAAAGAGCTAACCCGTAAAAAAAGAAACATAAAAAAACACAGAAAAACGTAAACTCGATGTACAATCAAGTAGGATATTAAACACGATTAACATACACAAATAATATAAAAGTTATGAAAAAAAACATATATAAAAAAGTACAAAATTGACGATTTATCAATAAAATTTAAATATAAAATACCTATATTTCATTTAATCTACTTCTCATGAGTTTGTTTTAGTTTATCTGAAAAATATAACGTTTTCTGAAATTGGATTTGTGCCCGATATGGCGATGGACTTGTGAGTGGTCATAATCTGAGACCTAATATCGTCGGATCATAGTGGGTGCATAAGCTATGTGCCCTTTGCCTAATATAGCATAGAGAAACTCTTGGTGATACAGGGTGAGGCGTAAGCCTACCCTAAGCTCCCCCTAATATATCTCACATATTTTTTTTTCGATTGTGTGCGCGATTGACGAAACTACACTTAACGCCGCTTTTCCGTTGAGCAAGTTATTACGTTACACCCCCCTCCCCCAAGATTAATGGACGGCCCCTTTCTTCCCAATTAAATAAAAAAAAAATTAAAAAAAAATTTGTTATGAAAATTCTTTTACACCTTTTAAACTCTGTAATATTGTGTTGTAATTGACAGTACTAAACATATTTTATCTGTGACATTTACTAGCGCTAAAAGAAATAATCACTTGCCACAAGTAAACAGAAATACCACGACTTACAATTACTGTTTATTTGCATGACTATGTTAAAAAATGTAGATATATTCTTTCAAAAAGTATGAAGCTCAATACTATCCAGAAATTACACTCCTAAAAAAGATCTGAACCCATGACTAACTCACTTTAGACTGGCCAATCTTCATTTTTGTTATTTCTGTAGAGTTGACGAAGTCAAAACTAGCCGGTGTTATTAGAGATGCCGTTTGTGGGTTTATGGTTGGTTACCCTTAATGTAGCACCAATGTGGAGTGGCGCCTTATCTTATTGAGATTTTAATTAAAGGTTTTATCACTATAAATGATTTATTTTCTATCAACACACGGTATCATTATAAATCTTAGGTTCTAACCAGTAAAGAGTCGTAACGCCACTGGCACGACTTGCATTCATTAAAAACCTGAAACTTTCGGGGAAACAGTTTGGGCACTCGAACATATACACATATATTTTATTACTGTATTTGCGTTATGTGTGTCCTTACAACGTTTTAAAACTAGATAGATACTTAACATTGGGTCTTCTCTAGATAATACCTTTAGCTTGCTGACCGAATGTCAAAAAAAAATAATTTTTGAATATATCTTACTTGAAAATTAATTGCATGTAAATGAATTGCATTTTATCAAAATCAAATAAATATAGACTAGTAAAATATAAAACCTAGCTGTTGCTCGCGACTCCGTCCATTTCGGCTATAATCTCGTAGCAACAACGTTATCATGCAAATTAGTATTTAAGAGAATTGTTACATCTGTAATTCGTGACGAAACTTATGATTTGAAAAAAAATCATAATGACTGCCAAAAAATCCAAGAAAGTTAAAAATGTATTCTAATTCTAGTACGCCTTTTTTGTCGCCTAGGCTTATCTTTTTTTTTTAATATTTTCAAAGTACAGAATTCACTCTTCTACAGTTTTATTATATTATGTATAGATATATCTTATGTCGTAAAATCCCTGAATGGACGGTATTACTATAAATTAGATTATTTGTAGGGTGGCGTATGCAAATGAGAGTTCACACAGAATCTGCTTTTGTAGTCGGACTGGTCATTAATCTTACAATTCGCGAGTTCAAAAACATCGCATCGTGGGGTCATCTCAACATCTTTCACATGAGAATCATTCCATATTTGTTAACCGTGTGTTGAACATCTCTATCCTTAAACATAATCTGTGCATTTGTTTTTTTTTAATAATTAAGCAGAGGTTAAGCAGAGGCTTTATGCAAAATGAGCAATTGGATTACGCAATTGTTTCATCAACCTACAATAAATAAAACTAAGGTAAGAAGATTATAATTAACTTCATTCTATATTTCATGCATTTATCGAATGCAGGCTGAATAAACATTTCAAAAGCCCGTTGGATTTTTTTAAGTTTTTCTGGCTTTGTTAACATAAGCGAAATATATGTTTTTTTATTTTTTTAATCATGATTTATTTCTGATTTTATGATTGCGATTGTTTTTTTTTCGTGCTGATCTTAATGTTTAGTGGTATTAATTACATCTTTATGTCGAATTGTAATAGTTTGTTTAAATAGTAAAATGATAAAATACTTTATTACTTTCGTAATATTAATATGTTCATGTTTAACAAGGTTAATATATTGAACAAGGTTGTTACTTTTCCAACATGAATTAAATGTTCTTGAATAACCGTTAAAATTGTAAACGAATAGGTTAAATAGACATAATATGTTTTGATTTTCCAATCATATTATCACACACTCGGTGCAGAAAATAGTATGGGACAAAGTTTTTATTATTTCGAGGTTGTTATTTTTTAAATTAACATAAAATGTTTAAAAAACTTTCACTAAGATGTCTGTACGCTGGATAAAATTTTATAAATGGCAATAGGTTTTTTTTCTTCCAAAATAATACAAATGATCTATGTACCGAGATGATAATTATTTTCTCTTGCCATTGCATGACGCAAGCATTTGGAATATTTTTCAATATTGAGATATGTCCATTTTAGTGCTACGCCTTCAAGAAAAATATTTTATTTGTAGGGGTTGTTTTGTTTGTTAAAATGTTCATCTCTGATATTATAGCATAAATATATTTGTGAATTTAATCATAATTTAAATATTTTACTATGTATTAATTATTATATGACAAAAATAATATGTTTATAGTAATGTATGAAGAAAGTGATGAATATGAAGGAACTAAGCGATTAGCAGTCGATCCTCTCTGCCTATTCAGTTAGGGAGTTTGCGTGAAGGTATAAATGTATGTGTGTAGTTTTAATCACAGCTTGACATCGCGGCAATAGCTATAACAGTAATTTAAACGCAATAAAGCTTGTTATTAAAAAATATATATTTTGATATCCATCAATAGCAAACCACGTTTATCATTTCTTGACGAGAGGCTCATTGGATTCGTGTCATTGTGGAATAACCTCAAAGGTAAAATTAATATTTAAATACTTCCTTCAAGAAATTAAAACTGGCAAAAATTTCTTTAATCGTAGTCGGAGTCAACGTTCTGCATAACCTTTTTTGATAATGCGCTTATTTATACGCCATAATAATAGAGGAAATAGCTTCGGTAAGAAAAATTAACCGATCAACTAAATAATAAATTTAATTAAATTATATTTAAATGTAATTCAAAAAAAAAATTTATAATACGTTTATAAAAAAATAAAGATGTGGGTATATTAAACGCTGTTTAGTCATATTTTTATCTCCATTAATTTAATCTTAACTTTGTTAACAAAGATCTGTATAAAGTTGTCGGCTACATGAAAATATACAACATGATATATGGCAAAAACGCCACCTTGGCAACACTGGCAAACAGCTGCTCGCACCTCCCGCGCATTAACGTAACGAGCTGCCCTAATGGCACCCGTTAGGGTTGCTACATAAAAAAATCAAATCAAATAAATTACTGTCGACCCAGTTTTAAAGAAACGTCCCCAGCAAATGTATTAGTCAACTGACACTAACACTTTTAAGCTTTTGGATTTGGAAACGATATTTTACCGCCTAAGCTGTAATATAGACTATATTACGACCGGGATTATGCTCATATCAAATTATCTCTCTAATGTCTGTTTTACTTTTGATTTTTTTTAAAACCGTAGCTCCCTAAACGTATTTTCCCTTGTTGGTCCGAGTCTCCTGTGTAGAATAGACCATCTGCTTCCCTACCAGCACGTAAGAGGCGAGCATAGGAGGTCACTTCTAACATGGCCACTACTGATAGTGTAACCACCATAATAACATTGTCGTATTCCGATCCGGAGGGTGGGGTAGCCAGTAGACTTGCACATAATTATGCAATTTCTTTACAGTGCTTTGTTTAAGAATGTGACGTAGTATCTTGTTATAATTCTGAGATAGATTATATATGTTCATAATTTTGTAAAGTCAATACACAGTAACATATTCATTATGTCTGAACATGCACTTCGTTTATACCATATTTAATTCAGTTATGTCTATAGTACGTTCGCGTTAAGAATTCAGTGTTCAATTATTACCGCTACCCCATTACCCATCAAATCAATCATAATGAGAAATTAAAGTTACTATGTCAAAGAAAGTAAAGTTACGTCCTAACAATAATAATAATGGTCTTATAGCGAAGAGTCTTAATCAACACCTCAAGAGAGTCAGTCTCCTTACAAACCTGGAATAAGGGCCTGATTCAGAAGGCAGAAATTTTGGAGACGGCACGCCTTGTGCAAAGGTTTCTCAGTCTGTCACCTTGACAGTGACGGTTTAGTTGTAAAAAAAAATTTGAAAATATGTTTTTTTTTATATTTTAACATGTATTTTTGTACAAACTTATATGCTAAGATTAATAATTTTTTACTTTTACCCGGGCGAGTCCTCTCTTTGTCCATCCGATGTGTAGAGGGCTTATTCCCAGTAGACTGGCCACTGCTACACTGCTACGGTTACGGCTGTCTGCAACTAATTAAAATTTTACGTAAAAGAATAACCGCACTGTGCATTGTGTCGCGAAATTATTCAACACAATTTTAATTTAATTACCTAATTATTAATAATGAATAACAAAATTAGTAATACACGAATTAACAAATACAAAAAAATGCAATAATAACGCAGTGATAATTCAGTCGTTACAAACTGTTGTTTATTTATGACAATATATATATATATATATATTAACGTTATTATTTTTAATATTATGTCGCATTATTTTTTCAAAATCATTGTAACAGGTAATTCCAAAACATATTGTAGGGTTATGTTCCACTATCACATTGTATATCTGTTTTGTCAATCCCTCATTATTCTGTGCACTCCATCGTTTTATATTTCTAATTAAGTTAGGTTGACTGGTCGAGAATGCCATGTGGCATTAACTCCAACTTTATATATTTTTTATACAAGCCCAAACGGGTAACGACAACTCACTGTATTCTTAACGCGAACGTGGTAGATATTGAAAAAGCTATATTGAATAAATATTCAATACATTTAGTTCAGCTTAGTATTCAAAACTTTGCCTATCAAATATAAAAGTACCTTGAGCTTACCACGGCCTCTTTGCCACGAACGTCCGTAACTAATTAACGTGAACTAATAACCGCCATTCTCATCATCATTTTAACTTAATTAAGTTGTTAACTTTTTATTTTACTTATGAATGAAATGCTCCTGTTTTTTTATGCTATTAATATTTTAAATAAGTACTGGTCCCTGGTCCCAGGTACCCAACGATAACTGCTTTCCTAACAAGCATCTTGTAAGGACTCGGTTTCTGTTACTAACATAGTGTCCATGTTTTGTAACGTTTTATTGTTTAATATTTTATGTATTGTTTTTCATTGTTTATAAAGGTAACATAAATACATTGTCTTTTATCTTACTGCTACAAAGACAGACGAGCAGACAGACACTGTGGTCTTAGTAATGGGATCGGTCGCGTTTGCCTTTTTTTCAGTACATATACTCTTTTCCATCCAATGTGCAGGAAGCCGAAGGACCCGCTACTGCTACATCGCTACGGTGCTACGGATGTCCGTAACCAATTAAAAATTTTACGTAAATAAATAGCATTACTGCTCATTGTAACGCTTAATTATTTAACATAACTGCACTTCAGTTACTAATGACAATAAGTCTACACTTGAGAGTGAAAATTCTTGTGTAATTTTTTTATGGGATGGGACCGCGAAAACAGCTCTCCTGATGGTAAGAGACAAACTTATCCTATAGACACTATAGATGTTGTAGGTGCGCCGCTGTTCTATGATCGGGCTACTAAACCTTATGGTATATGGCGTATGGTATATTATTGGTATGTGGCGGGGTTTGCACCTGGACTCATCATCATTATCCTCATTGTTCTTCATCATCTTCACATTTGAGTGAGAAAACTCAGGGTCCTATTTCCGACTTTTTTACTCCACTTCGGACTACCGTAATGGAAACCCGAAACGCAAACCACAAGACCACTGAGGCTTTTAGCACCT
>DVZL01004909.1:0-12491 GCA_018236625.1 Lasaia peninsularis
CCCATTTACGATGTTAGAATAGCTCGGTCGGGAAATTAGGCGTCTTAAAACGCAGGAAACGTTTAATTCTTGGTCCGATTGTTTCTTTTACTTTTTTCTCTTTTTATATTATTCATATTTCATGAGTACGAAATTTGCATAGTTATAGTTAAATATTATTCCAAAAAATATGACATACCTTCTAAAAAAAACATCAAGCATAGCTCATATTTAAATAGGCTACATGCTGTTTCTGATTTTGAAAACACTTAAACCACACCTTTGTGTTGTAATTTGTTGTCAAAGACTAGACGGCTAGATCAATGTTTAATTTTTTTAATATTTGGCAAAAGTTAAATCCCTTTTCTTTTCATATACTGGTTGATCTATTGTTTAATATCAATTTATGGATTTCTTAGGGCATTCATGGGCAATCAACTCATTTTTAAGGTTCCGTACCCAGGGGCTAAAACGAAACCTATTATTGAGAGTCCGCTATCCGTCTGACGAGTCAGAGAACGAGTGGAATTGAAAGAAATTGTTGGTGTAAAAATGATAAAGGACACGCTCCGATGGTTTGGTCATGAGGAAAGATGAAAAATCGAATTCCGATATACAAATAGCTCATGTATTATCCGAGGGTGGTATTAAGAGTCTCCGAAACCGGCGTGTTTGAATGAAGAGAGTAATGAATGTGGAGGAAGCTAGGCAAGTATGTAGAGATCGTAACACCAAGTGTCACCAGGTTTTGGAGACTCTTGAGACCGCCCTTGGATACACGAGTAATTTGGTCGTGGAATGTCAACTGAGGTCTCCCCGGATACCTATACCTACAACCATCCACATTGTGATTGTATATCTGTATATACAGGGTGTCCCGTAAATACCACGACAAACTTAAAGCGTAGTTAGACAGAGGGGTCACCTATCTATTTTAAAAAAATGACCTTAGTAAAAGTGTCCCCGTTCTGGAAATAACATTTTTTTTCCAATTTTGAGAAAATGCCGTTTTCATAACTACTTTTCGATGCTGTGAGCGCAAATGACAAGATATTTTTATCAACTTTGGCCCAAAATATTGTTGAATAGTTGCTCTACCATATCCAAAAATCATTATTATCAAATCCCATAATAGTAACCAGCAATTTATTTTTTTCCAAAAAAAAAAGAAATTCTTAAATATTTCTGCCTGTTCGCTGTCTTATGAGTTCTTATCCCATAAAAAAAACTATTTCTGACAAAACTTGTCCATTTGTCCGTACACTCCGTATACTGGATACTCTCTGACCTCGCAAGGGACCTGAAATGAAGATATGTATGTTGGTATAAATGATAAAATTCATCTAAATCTAATTTTTTTAGACCTGAAGGAATTTACTGATGTAAGAGGTTCAAGATTGCAGTCCAAGGTCAGCAGTATGAGGTTGACATTTTTTTTAATCGACTCCAAAAAAAGGTTTTATGTCAGTTGTTTGACCAGTTTTTTGGATGGTTTTCGTGCATTAACTCAAACTACAATATTGATTTTGATGGTTTTTTTTTCGTTTGATAGGTTATTCAGACCTATATACATTATATATATAACGTTCAGGCCAATATAAATTGTAAGGTGATTGGTTAAATATTTTTTGAAAAATTTACAAAAATAAAATTTATTATTAATTGTTAATTATCTAGAGATAATGAGATCAAATATGTATTTTTTGCATTTTTCTGTGTTTTTATTGTATTAAAGGGCAAATAAGATGTTCAATGTTCACGAAAATAATATCTTGCATCTAAGGCTGAATCTTTGTTCTCGAAAGCAACCGGTTATGATTTACATCGGAACACGACAAGGGCCTGCCTTGATGTTATGATAACAATGATAGGTACACGTGTGCGTTATGGCTCAGAAATGCAGTCCGAGGTAAAAAAATCTTTATTTTTATATGTACACGTATTTCTTATTTTCGCTTATTGTTTGTGCTAGCCTTATCTCGTTACCGTAGAGGATTTGACAAGGGCACCAGTTTTTACACAGAGCGACTGCCATCTGATGTTTGTAACCTAGGGTCAACCCAGATTAGGTCAAATTCGAATATACGAATCCAGATTTTCCCACTTTGTTTTCACAATAAGAGCACTCAAACATTATACTTACAAAAACTTATTGAAAAATAGCGGAAAGAACTTGGACTATCGAATTTCTGTCCTCCTTGGTTCTGAAAAACATAAGAAACACAGGAACAGAACATATACCGTTTTCAAAAATCCGCAGATCAACGCCCCACTCTTGAAAAGCGAAGGTTTTATTGTGTGGGGGCGCGCGCGCATGTCAGTCACGAATTAGCTGCCGCTAGCGTAGTCCGTGCCGCGCGGCAACAGTTTTCCACCTTCGGAAAAATTGTGTCGCGACAGCCTCGGACTTAGGCGTATTCCTGTCCTTGTGTCAGACTTTTCCCTAGAACTGACTGTGTTTTATACTGTGATGGATTATGTGTATGGCTTTTAAGTGTTTTCAAAGTGTTTTTCTTTACGGTAGCGCTCCTGGCCCTCCTTTTTGCTGCTGATTCTATTTAAACTGTAAGTTCCACCTTTATTCAGTGTATTTAGGTAAATATTTTGTTTATTATTTTAGTTCACTTTTATCGGTTTTTTTTAATATCGTTAAGAAGCGCGATTTTATTTATATGTCCTTTTGATAACTTAAAGACTATTCCGCGTTTTATATACGGAATTAAAGTTTGAATTATATTAGTGTTAATTTCGTTTAATTAATTATAAGGAAATAAGCGATTTCCGATAACAGCCTGCGGATTGTGTCACCGGGTTGTGCAAGGCGGTTATGCGAAATTTTGAGACTGAAAGTATCGTTGCGAAAGACCAGCTGCCGAAATATTAGTAAGCAAACGTCGAGTTGCTAATGTACTTGGATATTTGATTTTGTTTCCACAAGTTTAAATAACTAAGTAACGTTTTTAATGCGTGTTTCTGGATTTTTTACGAGTTTACTGCAAAGATTTTGATGAAACTTGGTATTTAGATAGATAGCCTTTTTTAATATTTTAGTAATTTTAGCATATATATTAAAACTCATAAAAACTCATAAAAAATGAAAGGTATCTAAGTGAAAATATAATATATTTTTTTAATATACAGCCATAATTATAATAATATGAAGCTATTTATAAGATTGGTATAATTTTCGCAAATGCAATATTATAAACATTAATTTTACAACTATTAAAGTACTTTCTTTGCGTGCTCTACTTTCACAGTTTTATAGATCAGTTAATTTTCATAAAATTTCACAAAATGAAATAAAATACTTTTTTATATTTTCATTTTGCAGATTAAAAAAGTGATAGTTTTTTCAAACTTCAGGCGTCATTTAAAATATATAATGTCAGTACAAGTTGCGATATTTTTTAATCTTCAAAGTATATATTTAAATTTTAACCTTAACATTTCTGAACATTAACCTCCTAACGTTTATTTTAAAACAGATAAAAGTAGGTATGACATTTAAAAAAATATGTATGGAATATAAAATATGGAATAGACAATTATTAAAAAAAACAGATGAAAAAGATTCAAAATTCAACTGGTGACAAAAAAAACTGACAAAACCATTTTCCAAGCAGTTTTTATTAAAAGTGATATGAGTAGCATTTGTTGTGTAAGGGTTTATATAAAACAAACTCTTACGTGAACTGTTATTTGTATCCAGCTAATGCGTTAATAACTCACCAATTTGGAAATAATACTTCACGCATACTGTTATATAACTAAAAATTTCATGTATAAAATAATAGATTTAATTTATGGTAAGAGAAAACTAGAAAACAAAAAAATCAAAAAAATATGTATTAGAGTCAAGGATGTTTTAAATTATGTAAGAATTAGCTGTAACTTTGTTTTTATGTTTAAAGAATAGTAAAAAGGCTAGATATTTCACGATAAATATATGTTGCCCATAGACCACAAAGTCTATTCGAAATTTAATCATAGAAAATCACAACTATGCAAGTTTTTTGAAAACATTTTGAAGGTTTTAAGGGGTTAACTTTTCTAACTCACTTTGATTGGTATCACTGATCTTGAAATGCAGATGATTTTACTCATTCAAAACACTTCGCAACAACAAATAATTCTTTTTTATTTTTTTAATATTTTTTTGTCAGTGTTGTGTGCTTTATAGCGTTTTACTGAAAAAAAAATGCAGTGTGCATTCACAATTTGTTAATAATTTTTATTTATTAATTAATTTGCAACTTTTTTAAATTCATGATTTAAAATTAAGTGTAAAAAATAACGTCTGCATATTTTTCCAATAATTTTATGATACATTTTTTAACATTATTGGTCGAAGAACCATGCACACCAGTGTAAACTATTGCAAGTTACAACATAAGTTGAGATTTGATAATAGATAAGTCGTGTTTAATGATACGAGTGATCTGGCATTCCACAGAGTAAATTTATTCTTGTCATAAAGTCTTATCAGCTGATTGAAATTCAGAGCGATATCTATGGCTGATCTCTAATAAATTGTATATTTTATAAAGATGTAGTTCGAATTAAACGTCATAATGATGAACATATTTATGCTGCCATTTTATTGTACCAAGCTGGTCTCCGCGACTCAGTAGATTCTCACTGCAATTAATTATGCCCATTTTTTTCTCAAATTTGCTCTTCTGCAGTGTTACTATATGTACAAATTAAAGCAAATAATGAGTTTTTACCTTAACGTTTGTACGAAATAGTATTTTTTTTTAATAAAAAAGCAAGTATATTGGGATTTTAGGGGTTAGGTCAAATTTTAACAAATTAAACAAAGTTTTTTAATCTCCAATTTTAATAAACAGTAATGTTCAGGCGATCTTAGTATTAATACGACAATCTTTTAGATATTCAGTCGATGAATGTTTGCTTTTATTCTCATGTATAACCAAGCCACGGTATAAATTAATAAAATATCGTCATTTTTAGCACAAACACATTATATTTAGGTAACATCATTAAATAAAATAAAAGTAAATGCGAAATTGCAAAAATGTTTATGGACTCATTGAAATATTTTAAATTTCGAACATTTATACTAGTTTTCGAAAAAAGCGCTAAATGTCACTTGTCCAAGATAATTATCGACAAAATAAAATTTCGCAACGAATCAATATGTAATGTGTTTATATAGGTTTGTTAACTTAAAAAAATGTTATATATAGTATAATCTGTATTCAACGAAATTCAAATCCACTTTTAGAACTTAATATGCCAAACAATGTGTTTGTTTAATTACTTTTTGTTCATATTTCGTTGGCCTCGTTGGCCGAGTGCCTAGCGTACACGACTAACCGCATCGTCTAACGGGTCGGGTTCGATTCCCGACGGGGACATGCATTTGTGTGATGAACATAAATGTTTGTATTTTTGGGTCTGGGTGTTCATTAAATTTATCCTGGTATTTATTTAAGTATTTCTATGTATTAGTATCGTTGTCTAACACCCATAACACAAAAATATAATTTGCTTACTTTGGGGTTAGATCAATTTGTGTAATTTGTCCAGTAATATTTATTTATTTATTTATTTATTTATTTACAAAGCCGCAAAAATGTATATTGCAAAAATAAAAAAATGAGAACTACCGTAATTATTGTGAATTAGTGTTTATTAAAAGTATGGAGGGTATAGGTAAGGAGGAACATCTCTTATAGGAGATTAAATAAAAATGTGTCCAGCTGTTGGCATAAACAAACAGTTCAAAATTGGCGCTAGTGGAATCTTCAGTGTATGGTATGCCGGTGCCGCCGGTGCTGCCTCTAGTAGTAGCTAATTGAAGTATCAAATCGAGCGAGCATCGGAGCACGCCTATTCAAATCGTCGTAATATTACGTTTTATGATTAAATCTCATAAAAAATCATAAATTGTGGCGCCACCCTTATTTAAGCGTTTTGACGGACATATTTTCATAATACAGATCTTCCTCCTTACCTATACCCTTCATAATTAAAAGATATAGGCTCGAAATTTACGATTGTGGAAATAAAAAATTGAATTATCTTAATATCATTATCTAATCACATTTATGAAAATTATTAAAAATTTTTGCTTTTGCAAACTGGAGCAAACTGTTAAACGGGTGACAGATAATATTAGTTTATACGTCAATTATGTATTTTCTCAAGTAAGTGGACTTTTGTCTTTTTAGAGAATAAATCTTTAAACCTAAACCTAATATCGTCTGCTACTCTTGAGTCTCTGCCTCTGCCTATCTTGTCAAGAATATAGGCGTGGCGATATTTTTTTCTTATTTTAGAATTTAACAAAATTCAAACTGCCTCATTTAATTCGTGTCTGTGAACCAAATTATATTGCTTTTTATGCTAAGTTTATTTTGCAATTTGTCTATACCTATTGTAAAAAAAACAAGTTTCTGTGGTCGCAACTTGATTTCACGGATTTTTGAAGCAATATTATGCATTATAGCAATAAGTAGACAACGAAAGTTACATTTTAAAGTTTTTAAAAATGTACATATCTTTATAAATTCAAGTGAACAAAAATTTCAAATAGTGCACTGTTTTTAAAGTATTACTATTGTTTGTTTTTTTTTTAATTCAAGGCAACCCAGGCATATTATTTTTAAAGGCTTCACGAAAAATATTTTGAATCTTAAAATTACTTTTTGCCATATATTGGGATTTAATTTTAAAGGTGTGAATTTTTATTTTTAATTTAAATAAATAGAAAACAATGTTATAATGCCTTAAAGATCTGCATTTTAAAAAAGTACTTAAAAAGCGTATTTTATTTCAGTCCGATATCCGTTAAGCATTACAATCGCCTCTGGGGTCGAGCGTAGTCGTTGTCCGACTTTGACGCATGGGGTACCGGGTTTGATTCCTGAGTAGGGCAACTTGTGCAATGAGTTTTTCAGTTTAGTTAAGTTGCCTGGGATTCAATGTATGTCCGAAATGGCGACAAACTTGTCACCAGTCACATGATGGTTTCTAATATCGTCAGTTAAGTTTATAAGTATGCAACTTACTTACTCACTTAGTGGAATTTCATTTTATATACTTTCCTCAAAATACACACTGGTACTATTCCAAAATATATTTTTTTATTTTTACATCCTACTTTAGCCAACCGATTTCACTTTTTACAGCGTCATCAGGGCTTAAAAGGCGTATAAATTTAATTAACAATACACATGATTCAGCGTTTGTACCAACGCAATGACTAAAAAAATATTATGGAATAGTACAAGTGTGTGTCACTTGGGGGAAAAATGTGTATCCAAGCTAATCGTGGATGCATATGTGTGTACCTCTGCTTACCGTTCCGATATGATAGTGACCAAGATTGCACTCATGGTATTACAAAATCGTCTTGGATACTTGTATCGGCAATTCCGTTGACTATTTCAGAAATAAAAAATGTAACGGTACATTTTTTGTAATGACAAAATCATTTACATGTTTCCGAATCACAACTATTGTATTCTGTCGCTACTCAAATCATTATACGACATGACCAACAGATTTCGACCAAGGATTATAAACTCAAACTAATGCTCTTAATCCTCAAAGTGCTTTAAAAGTAATACACATTATATTATTAAAAAAAACAAAGATATTCGTTATATCTTTCATACATACGAAATCAGTTCCTCATGCAAGTTTTTTCATTTGTAATGCCTGTGTATAATAATCGAAACTTCCTGTTTAATGTAATATATTACGTTTACTACGCCTTACCTATTCCTGCTGCCAATCGTCAGGGCTTGCCACTGTCGTGTTCCGGTTTGGGTTGGGTAGATGATAATTGATTTTCGTAAGTCTTAATATCCTGACTACTAGTGTCCTTCGAAGCATGTAAACTGAAAAAAACTTTTTATAAATATATTTATTGTCTCTGTAGTCGTAGTTGGTGTCCGACATTAACGCACTCGGTCGGGTCCGAGTCAAAAGGCGACTTTATGTTGCCCCTGCCCGGCATGACTTTGAATCCTCTAGATAAGTAGACAACCTTGATAGATAAAATAGAAATGGGATAATTCTAGAATGAAATGTAGAACTTTGCACTAGATACGATTTTATTCAGAAGCAATAAGGAGCGCTTTTAATATCTATAAGGAAAATTTTTAAAGGAGCAAAAAAGTTAGAGCAGTATAATGTAGTAAACGTCTATATTTAGAAGAGTTTGTCGTCAATAATAATTATAAAATCAATTCAGAAACCGGCCCCTCGAGAAACCAGTAACGCAACCTTTGAACTATAAAGGTCCAATAAACTAGCATTGTGTTTCAATTCGTTATTTTATGTAGAGTTTCTGTTAATTGACTTTTTTGCAGCTCATCGGAATAGTTCAGTGCCATTTTGTGGGTTATATTAATTTTAAATAAACATTAAAAAAATGCCCGCTTCAAAGAAAAAAAAATCATATAAGGCTTCCATTTTTCTTGGGACAAAAATATGAAAAAAAATTACAACATTTTATTTATTTAAAGTTATGAATTTATAATTTTGGCTAAAGACCTTTAAAAGTTCTTAATAATTACCTTTAATTTATGGATTTTTGGTGTATATTAATAAATAAATATAAGCAAAACATTAGAGTTTAAATATCCAAAAATATGTTTTTTATCATAGAATTAAAGATCTTTGGAAATGTAATATATTTTATTGACATAAAAATATAAAATTAAAATAACAAACGACAACGTATGCACATAAAAATTAGAGGACCTGATTTCTTCATTTTGTCATTAAAATCAATTATTTGATAGACTTGATATTAAATAAATGGTAAAATGGATTAACTAAAATTAACACACAGGTTATTGACACACGTCAACACAATGTTCTCTGTTAATGTATTTCTAAAAATAATAAGCGCTAGTTATATATTTTCTTTAAATATTAATTATTTTAATTCATGATGCTAGACTATTCTCTTGATAAATATCAATTTTATAATGTTTTACGTAATTATCATATTTAAAGACTTGTTTTTTTAATTCGCTTGACATTGAGACAATCGAATTTTTTTATAGCGTCTCGGATGAGTCTACAATCATTTCTTTGATAAACGAGAATAATATTTACTGCCCTTTTTAACATGTGGATCGCAACGTGAACAGATGGATTTCGTCTGCTAAGAACATTGTATATTTACACATAAATATGTAACAAAGTATGTTAGGTACTATTCCGGATAAAGACAAATCTAAAAAAATGCAGAAAAAATATAAAAATTATTCACCCGAGTCGCCATTTGTGAAATCGGAAAACGTTTTCCGTCAAGTATATTTCCGCGAAATAGTTTTAAACATAACACTAATGTATTAAGTAATAACTAATAAGTTATCGCGTTAATTACGAGTTTGGATCACGTCTCATTAGCCATGATGTAACTTAAACCAAACACACGGAATCCGCTTGACAGCTGACGTCAAAGTTCAATATTTGAACATTATCGATTATGAACGTGCTATCAGAAGCCTTTCGTGCTGGTTCAATTTACAATTTCGCTTTTGAAGTTATATTCAAGATATCAGAGATGGAAATGTTTAAAAACTACTTCAAAAAAGGAAGGTTTTATTGGTCCGTATGTTTTTTTAATACTTTTTTATTTTTATTGTCCGATTACTCTGGCATTTGCAAACGAATTTTATTAATCCTTATCCCTTAAAATATAATCATTATATTTTTATGTACTTCTAACCGGGAAAATCCTCAGTTTGTTTCCCTTGTAATGCCATAAAAAGAGTGCTCCCTGATAACACAAGTAGGTACGCTAGTCGACAAAATATCGACTAATCAATGTATATAAAATTAATGCCACTTGTTACTTAATAACTCAAGAACGAGTTCGCCTATCCAAACCAAATAATTAGGATTTATTTGGACTATTTAGTAGATGGTTTATGTCAATTTTGGATAAAATCGGTAGAATGGATCTTCATTTACCTATCATGTTTTTTTGTAACAAATGAATTCCATTAATGGCGGATAATTTTGTAAATGGGGATTTTGTCGTCAAATTGACCCTTTTTTTAATGAGGATTGTGCTGTCAAATTGAAACTTTTACCAGTGTTGACAGTTTCTAATTTTTTTAATATTCCACTTTATACATAGCGAAGCGCGTACCGGGCCGCTAGTGAGATATAATATAAAACGTTTTATCATAAAGATGTAACTTCAAGGAACTAAGAATATTTTGATTTTTTTTACAAAACGTAATAAAATAATTATAAACATCCTAGATCGCGTTTCTGGTCTTAGATAATTTCGAACTACATAATGCATACACGTTTAAAGTTCACCTTTTCCGTTGTACAGATACAAAATCACGTATTGGTAATTATTCAAGTTTGACTCATAGATTGAGAAACGAGTCTAACAAGATCGTTTTTTATATCAGCTTGTGACAGACCGATTTATCAATAAGCACCATGGTATCGCTGTCATCCCTGATTTTTTTGTATCTTCCTAACCGACTTTAAAAGGAGGAGGTTCTTAATTCGACTCTTTTTTTGTGGCGTAATTACACTATTACCTCGCCAAATATGAGAGCATTTTAATTATTCAAATAAATATCGTCGCACCCATTTTTCTGGTAGGGTATGCAGAAGTGCATATGCACCCACGATTAGCTGATGATGTGAATGTGACAAGTCTATTGCCATATCGGGCGCAAATCCCAGGCTCCCACGATCACTTTGGGGACATTACAGTGTGACGATATTTTTATTTATAGTTTTTTCAATATGAAGGAACTGCAAGGTATACTGTAATTGAATGACTACGTATGATTTTACTCATATTAAATTCGAAATCACTTCCATTTTTAAATTCGAAATCTTTTTTAAACTCGAAATCTACAATGCAAAATCAGAGCAATCTCAGTTAATGACTCGACGTTTTAAGTATAATTAGTAAACACAAATTACTCTGGGTTTATGAAGTATTCCTAAACATGAGTAATCTCAAATATCACTTTCTAATAATGGGTAGGAAACATAAAGTTTAAAATTTAAATTAGATAATTAACTGACGTTTGTTTTTTTTGTTTTGTAGCCACAGAATATATCAAAGATTTGTGTTTCTTTATAGCATTAAACTAAGTCGGGTTTAAACATTAAGCTGAAGGTTACACTGAAGTTTACACTCTCAAAAAATTACCTGTACAGAATATAGAGATAGTATTGTTAATTCTTTTTGATTCGGACCACCTGTCAGAAAGAGTGCTGTCCCTTTTATGAAGTTGACATTATAAAAACAAACTGGCCTAGCGAGAGTGAAATAGATGTTAAATATTGCAGACTGGTCGTTGTTAGAAGTATAATCTCTTGGTAAAACCTTTGGATTCGTGGGCTTAAATGATTGTTTGTAAGCAAATTATTATTATTATTTTTTATGGAATAAGGAATCGAACAAGCACACGGGTCTTCTGATGGTAAGAGACAACCGTGGCCTATAGACACCATAGTTGTAGGTGCGTCGCTGTCCTGTGGTCGGGATGTTAGGCGAGGTCTGCAAGTCTACCGGCTTCCCTACTCTCCAGACCGGAATACGACATTGTCATTATAGCGGTAGGAAAAGGTAAGGCTATGGATCCCTACCCGGGCGAGTTGATTCACAGCACTCTACCATCAGTGGATTATTGGATTGGATTAGTGGAGTTATTATGTAATAAATAACGACAGAAAGCAGTTAAACTTTTACATATGTGATTAATACTAATTAAATAACCAAGATTAATCAAATACCAATTCATTCCACCATTGGGCAGTGGTTTATGGACAGTTAAAATGAATTAGTTCGCAAACTTATTCCGTTACTTTTCGTTATACTTGAGAAGTTCAAACGCGTTATTTGAGGACGACAATATATATGGATTTTATGGAGGCAGCGGTTTCGTCGTAAATGTCGGTTAAGTACAGGGTTATAGAATGTTTTTATGTCTCCAAAAGTATTAAATAACAGTAGTAGAACAACAGTAAGTTTTACAAATTGGGAATCACATGTATTTATAATCGACATAAAATTCAGAACTGTAAAATTTAATTTATTAGCTAACTGTGTCCCGCAACTTCGTACGCTTTTGAATTTAATTATTTTATATAATTCTGATATAAAAGTTTTTCTGGCAGGTCAAAATGTCCCGTAAAAATCGGTTCGGTGAGAGATTAGCCGAAGAGACAGATATACATACAATAAAATATAAAAAAAAATGTTTTTACTAAACGAAGCTGTGTGCATTTAAATATTACAAACATACACTCCAATTTTATATATTTATATATAGATTAATGCCTAATTTTACATAGCCTAACATAAATACATCATTATTGTATCGAGATTGATAAATAATGCTATTAGTTGACATTATTAGGTCCCTTTTTGTGACAGGTGGCGAGATCGTCACCATATTGCCCCGTGTTGGTCCGGGTCTTCTATGTAGAATAGACCAACTGCCTTCCTACCAGGCAGCTCGTAAGAGGCGAGCAAA